>WQNJ02000324.1:0-44584 GCA_016584745.2 Phylloscopus trochilus trochilus | reverse complement strand
TGGGGTTGCAGAGGTTGGGGGTCCCCAGGCAGGAATTGGGGTTGAACAGACTCGGGGTCCCCAGGCAGGGATTGGGGTTGCAGAGGTTGGGGGTCCCAGGCAGGGATTGGGGTTGCACAGGTTGGGGGTCCCAGGCAGGGATTGGGGTTGCAGAGGTTGGGGGTCCCAGGCAGGGATTGGGGTTGCACAGGTTGGGGGTCCCCAGGCAGGATTTGGGGCTGCACAGGTTGGGGGTCCCCAGGTGAGGATTGGGGTTGCACAGGTTCGGGGTCCCCAGGCAGGAATTGGGGTTGCAGAGGTTGGGGGTCCCCAGGTGAGGATTTGGGTTTCACAGGTTCGGGGTCCCCCCGTTCCCGCGGCAGCGCGGCTCCAGCCGGGGGGTTTGTTCCGGTGGCTTTTTCCCGCGTGTCCCGTTTATCCCACCTCTCCCACCTTTCCCGTCTGTCCCGCACACTCCACGCCTTCCACGTACCCCAATCGATCCCGTCTATCCCGATTATCGCACCTATCCCAATTATCTATCCCATCTACTCCGTCCATCCCGATTATCTATCCCATCTGTCCGATTTATCCCGCATTTCCCATCTATCCCATCTATCCGGATCTATTCCGTATATCCAGCCATATCCCATATATCCCGTACGTTTATCCCATTTATCCCACCTATTCCATACATTTATCCCACCTATTCCATACATTTATTCCACCTATTCCATACATTTATCCCACCTATCCCACCTATTCCATACATTTATCCCACCTATTCCACACGTTTATCCCATCTATTCCATACATTTATCCCATTTATCCCACCTATTCCGTACATCCGGGTCTCTCCCATAGGTCTGGATGTATTTATCCCCTTTATCCCATCCATCCCATGTATTCCATCTGCCCCGTGTGTTCCATACGTCCCACAGAGCCAGATGCATTTATTCCATCTATTCCATATTCTCTGGATGTAGCCCTCGTACCCCTTCTATTCCATCTATCCCACATATATTCCCTGTATATTCCCTGTATATTCCCTGTATATTCCCTGTATATTCCCTATATATTCCATAAATATTCCCTATATATTCCCTATATATTCCCTATACATTCCAAAAAATTTCCACATATATTCAAAAAATATTCCATATATATTCCATAAATATTCCAAAAATATTCCGTACACATTCCATATACCGTATTTATTCCATGTATCCCATAAATCCGGATATATTTATTCCATCTATTCCATATATCAGAGTATATTTATTCCATCTCTCCGGGTATATCCCACATTTATTCCATATACCAGGGCACCTTTATTCCATTTATCCGGGTATATTCCATATTTATTCCATAAATCCGGATATATTTATTTCATCTATCCGGGTATATTCCATATTTATCCCATAAATCCGGATATATTTATTCCATCTCTCCGGGTATATTCCACATATATCCCATATACCAGGGCACCTTTATTCCATTTATCCGGGTATATTCCATATTTATTCCATAAATCCGGATATATTTATTCCATGTATCCGAGTATATTCCATATTTATCCCATATACCAGGGCACATTTATTCCATTTATCCGGGTATATTCCATATTTATCCCATAAATCCGGATATATTTATTCCATGTATCCCATATACCAGGGCGCCTTTATTCCATCTCTCCGGGTATATCCCACATTTATCCCATATCCCAGGGCACATTTATTCCATTTATCCGGGTATATTCCACATTTATCCCATAAATCCGGATATATTTATTCCATGTATCCCATATCCCAGGGCACCTTTATCTCATCCCCGCACCCGGATATTTTTTACCCCCTCTCTCCCTGAGCCCGGCTGTATTTTTGATTCCCGGTGTCTCCCCGGTTGTATTTTTGATTCCCGGTGTCTCCCCGGTTGTATTTTTGATTCCCGGTGTCTCCCCGGCTGTATTTTTGATTCCCGGTGTCTCCCCGGCTGTATTTATTTTTGATTCCCGGTGTCTCTCCGGGGCTGTTCCGTCGCTCCCGCCCGTTCCGTGTATTCCAGGCGCCCGTGCGGGGCCGCGTGAGCTCCGGGCTGGGTTAATTAGAGGGAAGCGCGGCTCAGGAATGCTCGGGAGCGGGCAATGTGCACGGGCACGCTCGGCGGGGCGCGGCAACCGCGGCCCCAAAGCCGGGACAATTCCCAAATCCTGCCCTTTGCTCCTGCTCCAAAGCCCGGGATAATTCCCAAATCCTGCCCTTTGCTCCTGCTCCAAACCCGGGATAATTCCCAAATCCTGCGCTTTGCTCCTGCTCCAAACCCCGGGATAATTCCCAAATCCTGCCCTTTATTCCTGCTCCAAACCCCGGGATAATTCCCAAATCCTGCCCTTTATTCCTGCAGCGATCCCCGATCCAAACCCGGGATAATTCCCCAAATCCTGCCCTTTTCTCCTGCAGCGATCCCGGCCCCAAACCCCGGGATAATTCCCAGATCCTGCCCTTTATTCCTGCAGCAATCCCGGCCCCAAACCCCGGGATAATTCCCAGATCCTGCCCTTTTCTCCTGTAGCAAACCCCGGGACAATTCCCAAATCCTGCCCTTTATTCCTGCAGCGATCCCGGCCCCAAACCTCGGGATAATTCCCGAATCCTGCCCTTTTCTCCTGCTCCAAAGCCCGGGATAATTCCCGAATCCTGCCCTTTGCTCCTGTAGCAAACCCCGGGATACTTCCCAGATCCTGCCCTTTTCCCCGAACCAAACCCCGGGACAATTCCCAAATCCCGCCCTTTGCTCCTGCAGCAATCCCGGCCCCAAACCTCGGGATAATTCCCGAATCCTGCTCTTTTCTCCTGCAGCGATCCCCGATCCAAACCCGGGGATAATTCCCGAATCCTGCTCTTTTCTCCTGCTCCAAACCCCGGGATAATTCCCAGATCCTGCCCTTTTCTCCTGCTCCAAACCCCGGGATAATTCCCAAATCCTGCCCTTTTCCCTGGCTCCAAACCCCAGGATAATTCCTGAATTATCCCTTTTTTTCCTGCAGCAATCCCCGATCCAAACCCCCTTTAATTCCCGATTTTTTTCCCTTTTCCCCCCTCTCCTCGCTCCTGCCTCACCTCGGGAGCGGCTCCGAGCTTCCCGCGCGGGCCAAGAGCTCCAAAAAAAAGAGGGAAAAATGAAAATAATTCCCAAAATTACCTCGGGACAGCTCGGAGCGCTGGGGACGGCCGCGGCTGGGGCCTCAATCAGCTCCCAATTAGCGCAATTAAGGGCAGAGGTGTCAAGTGACAAGTTCAAGGGGGGGAGGAGGAGGACAGGAGGGGTGGGAAGAGCCCGAAAAGGCCCCAAAATTCCCCCTCTGGAGCAGCTTGGAAACCACAAAACCGCGGGAGCCGCTCCTCCGAAAACCCCAAATACATCGGATTTTTTTTATTTTATTTTATTTTTTAATGGGCCGGGGTGGGGAGAAGCGAGGGGGCCGCTGGGGTTATTCTGGGGTTCATAAACATATCCCCCCTTTTTTCCCCTTTTTTCCTCCTTTTTCCCCATTTTTCCTCCATTTCTCCCCTTTTTCCCCCTTTTTTCTCCATTTTCCCCCTTTTTTCCCCTCTTTTCCCCCTTTTTTCCCCTCTTTTTCCCCCTTTTTCCTCCTTTTTTTCCCCCCTTTTTTCCCCCCCTTTTCCCTCCTTTTTCCCCTCTTTTTTCCCCCCATTTTTTCCCCTTTTCCCGCTTTATTTTCCCTTCCTCGGGAGCCAAACTCGGCTTTTCCGGAAATTTTCGCCATTTCGGCCTCGGCGCCGCCTTTTGAAATCCGCTCCGCGACCCCAAAAATGAAGCTTCCCCCCCAAAAATCCCTCCCCCAATTAACACCTGGGCCCTAATTAGGGCCGCGCTCGCCTCCGCCTTCCAGCCCCTTTGGGGCACCGCATTTCGGGGCTCAGGGCCCCCCCAAAAACCCAGCGAGAGCTCCCAAAATTCCGGGGGATTGGCCCCGGATCCCATTCCCCGATCCCGGAGCGTTTCCCCTTCCCCGAAAACCTGCAGGGGAGGAGGGGAAAAGAGAGGAAATTCGGATTATTTTCCTTCCTCTGAGGGGATTTTTGGGGTTTCAGCGGCTCCTCCGGGCGGGTTTTTTGGGGTTTTTTGCTCGTCCCGGATTTTCTGCCGCGGGAAAAAGGAGAAAGGGAAAAAAAAAAAAAAAAAAGGGGAAAAACTGGAAATGTGGCCCCAAACAAAAATGTGCGGTTCGGGGCGCCTCGGCTGCCCCTCGGGGCGGGCGCTGCTCCTTCATCCGCGGCCAAGGGGAGCGGGGAATGATCCCCGCGGGGTTCGCGCTGCCATCAGCGGGAGAGGGGCAGCTCCCCTTTTCCCCCTTTCCCCTTTTTTTCCCCTTTTTTCCCCTTTTTTCCCCTTTTTTCCCCTTTTTTCCCCTTTTCCCCCCTTTTCCCCTTTTCCCCCTTTTCCCCCTTTTCCCCTTTCCCCCTTTTCCCCCCTTTCCCCCCTTTCCCCCCTTTCCCCCCTTTTCCCCCCTTTCCCCCCTTTCCCCCCTTTCCTCCCCTTTCCCCCCCTTTCTCCCCTTTTTCCCCCTTTTTCCCCCCTTTCCCCTTTTCCCCCCTTTCCCCCTTTCCCCCCTTTCCCCCCTTTCCCCCCTTTTCCCCCTTTTCCCCATTTTCTCTCACTCCGACCCCATTTCCCGCCGTTCTAAGCCCCTTTTCCCCATTCTAATTCCACTTTTCCCCGATGGAACCCCATTTTCTCTCACTCTGACCCCATTTTCTCTCACACAAACCCTTTTTTTTTTTTTTGCCTGTTGTGACCCCGTTTTCACCTGCTGGAACCCCATTTCCCCCCACTCTAACCCCATTTCCTCTCACTCTGACCCCATTTATCCTCATTTTACCCCATTTCCCCCCATTCTAACCCCATTTTCTCTCACTCTGACCCCATTTATCTTCATTTTACCCCATTTCCCCCCATTCTAACCCCATTTTCTCTCACTCTGTCCCCAATTCCCGCTCCCCAGCCGTGGTGCCGCTGCAGCCCCAGCCCGGCTCGTTCCGCCGGGGCCGCAAGAAGCGCGTCCCGAGCATTTCTCCCCTCTAACCCCATTTTCCCCTGTTCTAACCCCATTTTTCTCCCATTCTAACCCCATTTTCTCCCACTTTACCCCCATTTTCTCTTACTTTACCCCATTTCCCCCCCTCTAACTCCATTTTCCCCTGTTCTAAACCTCATTTTCTCTCACTGTAACCCCATTTCCCCCCATTTTAACCTCGTTTTCCTCTCTCTAACACCATTTTTTCTCCCTCTGACCCCATTTTTCCCTCACTTTACCCATTTTTTTCCACTCTGACCCCATTTTCCCCGGTTCTAACCCCAATTCCCGGTTCCCCAGCCGTGGTGCCGCTGCCTCCCGAGCCCGGCTCGTTCTGCCGGGGCCACAAGAAGCATTTCCCCCTCGAACCCCATTTTCCCCCATTCTAACCCCATTTTTTCTCACTTTAACCCATTTTCCCCTGCTGTAACCCCATTTTCTCTCACTCTAACCCCATTTTTCCTCACTTTACCCCATTCCCCCCCTTTCTACCCCCAATCCCCCGTCCCCCAGACCCGGTGCCGCTGCCGCCCGAGCCCGGCCCTTTCCGCCGGGGCCGCAAGAACATTTCCCCCTCTAACCCCATTTCGCCCCATTCTAATCTCGTTTTTCCCCTCTCTAACCCCCATTTTTTCCTCTCTTTACCCCATTTTCCCCTGCTGTAACCCCATTTCTCCCCTTCTAACCCCATTTTCTCTCACTCTAACCGCATTTCCCCCCCATTTTCCCCCTGTTCTAACCCCATTTCCCCCACTCTAACCCCATTTATTCCTCACTTTACCCCATTTCCTCCGTTCTAACCCAATTTTCTCTCACTCTAACCCCATTTTTTCCTCACTTTATCCCATCTCTCCCCGTTCTAACCCCATTTCCCCCATTCTGACCCCATCTTCTCTCACTCTAACCCCATTTCTCCCCATTTTCCCCCACTCTGACCCCATTTCCCCTGGTTCTAACCCCGATTCCCGCTTCCCCAGCCGTGGTGCCGGTGCTGCCCGAGCCCGGCTCGTTCTGCCGGGGCCGCAAGAACATTTCCCTCTCTAACCCCTTTTTCTCTCACTCTAACCCCAATTCCCCCCCCATTCTAACCCCATTTTCTCTCACTTTACCCCATTTTCCCCTGCTGTAACCCCATTTTCTCTCACTGGAACCCCATTTCCTCCCATTCTAACCTCGTTTTCCCCTCTCTAACCCCATTTTCTCTCACTCTAACCCCTTTTTTTCCTCACTTTACCCCATTTTCTCTCACTGTAACCTCATTTTCCCCTGCTGTAACCCCATTTTCCCCCACTCTAACCCCATTTTTTCCTCACTTTACCCCATTTTCCCCGCTGTAACCCCATTTTCTCTCACTTTACCCCGTTTTCTCTCACTTTACCCCATTTTTCCTCACTCTAACCCCCATTTTCCCCCATTCTAACCCCGATTCCCGGTTCCCCAGCCGTGGTGCCGCTGCCGCCTGAGCCCGGCCCGTTCCGCCGGGGCCGCAAGAACATTTCCCCCTCTAACCCCATTTCCCCTGTTCTAACCCCATTTTCTCTCACTTTACCCCATTTTCCCCTGCTGTAACCCCATTTTCCCCCACTCTAACCCCACTTCCCCACACTCCAACCCCATTTTTTCCTCACTTTACCCCATTTTCTCTAACTCTAACCCCATTTCCCCCCCATTTTCCCCATTCTAACCCCAATTCCCCGCTCCCCAGCCGTGGCGCCCTTGCCTCCCGAGCCCGGCCCGTTCCGCCGGGGCTGAAAGAAGCGCGTCCCGAGCATTTCTCCCTCTAACCCCATTTTTCCTCACTTTACCCCATTTCCCCCCACTCTAACCCCATTTCCCCCGGTTCTAACCCCATTTTCTCTCACTCTAACCCCATTTTCTCTCACTCTAACCCCATTTTCTCTCACTTTACCCCATTTTCTCTCACTCTAACCCAATTTCCCCCATTCTAACCCCGATTCCCGGTTCCCCAGCCGTGGTGCCGCTGCCGCCCGAGCCCAGCCCGTTCCGCCGCGGCCGCAAGAACATTTCCCCACACTCCAACCCCATTTTCTCTCCCTCTAACCCCATTTTCTCTCACTTTATCCCATTTTTTCCCCATTCTAACCCCAATTTCCCTCATTCTAACCCCAATTCCCGCTCCCCAGACGTGGTGCCGCTGCCGCCCGAGCCCAGCCCGTTCCGCCGCGGCCGCAAGAACATTTCCCCCTCTAACCCCATTTTCTCTCATTTTATCCCATTTTCCCCTGTTCTAACCCCATTTTCCCCCACTCTGACCCAATTTCCCCCCATTCTAACCCCAATTCCCGGTTCTAACCCCATTTCCCCGCTCCCCAGACGTGGTGCCGCTGCCGCCCGAGCCCAGCCCGTTCCGCCGCGGCCGCAAGAACATTTCCCCCGGTTCTAACCCCATTTTCTCTCACTGTAACCCCATTTTCCCCGGTTCTAACCCCATTTTCTCTCACTTTATCCAATTTCCCCCATTCTAACCCCATTTCCCCGCTCCCCAGACGTGGTGCCGCTGCCGCCCGAGCCCAGCCCGTTCCGCCGGGGCCGCAAGAAGCATTTCCCCCGGTTCTAACCCCATTTTCTCTCACTGTAACCCCATTTTCTCTCACTCTAACCCCATTTTCTCTCACTCTAATCCCATTTTCTCTCATTCTAACCCCATTTCCCCGCTCCCCAGACGTGGTGCCGCTGCCGCCCGAGCCCAGCCCGTTCCGCCGCGGCCGCAAGAAGCGCGTCCCGTACTCGAAGGCGCAGCTGAAGGAGCTGGAGAAGGAATTCGCCGCCTCGCGTTTCATCACCAAGGAGAAGCGGCGGCGCATCTCGGCGGCCACGGCGCTGTCCGAGCGCCAGGTGACCATCTGGTTCCAGAACCGCCGCGTCAAGGAGAAGAAGGTGGTCAGCAAGGGCAAGGCCGGACACCTGCACAGCGCCTGAGGGGAGCGGCGGAGGCGGGGGATACCGGAAAAATATAAAGGGAAAATGAAAAAAAAAAATTTAAAATGGAAAAAAAGCCAAAAAAAGGGGAAAAATATGGAAAAGAGAGAAAAAAAATAGGAAAAAGGTAAAAAAAAAAAAACCGGGAAAAAAAAGTGAAAAAAAACTACAAAAAAAAAAAGTGGAAAAAAGCACGAAAAAAAGCGGAAAAAAAAACACGAAAAAGGAGGAAAAAATGGAAGAAGCGAAAAAAAAAAACCGGAAAAAGCGAAAAAAAAAAACCGGAAAAAAAGCGAAAAAAAAACCCCACGAAAGAAAGTGGGAAAAAAATGAAAAATGCGAAAAAAAAAAAAAAAAACACGAAAAAAAGGCGAAAAAAAACCCACGAAAAAAAAAGTGGGGAAAAAACCGGGAAAAAAAGCGAAAAAAACCCCCTACGAAAAGAAGTGGGAAAAAAAGAAAAAACCCACACGAAAAAAAAGCGGAAAAAACCACCCGAAAAAGGCGGAAAAAAACCCCGAAGAAAGTGGGGAAAAAAAACCGCGAGAAAAAAAAAAACCACGGAAAAAAGAGGAAAAAAACACCCGAAAAACAGCGGAAAAAACCCGAGAAAAGCGGGAAAAAAAACCGCGAAAAAAGGGAAAATAATACCAAAAAAAAGCGAAAAAAGCGGGGAAAAAACCTCCGAAAAATGCGAAAATAATACAAAAACAAGCGGTGAAAAAGAGGCGAAATAAACCATAAAAAAAAAAAAAAGAAGAAGAAAAAAGAGAAAAAAGCAAAATAAGGCACAAAAAGCCAAGTTCGGGATTCGCTGTTTTGTTTCTCCCGGGGACGCTGCGGAGCGCGGGGCGATTTCAAGAGAATTCTCTTTTAAAATGTATTTAAAAAATAAAATAAAAGGGGAAAAAAATAATAAAATATCGAGGACTTGAAGTTAAAATTCAAGATTTTTCTCCTGGTGCCGCTGGGACGCTGCGGAGTTCGGGTTTATTTAAATGAGAATTATCCTTTCGGGAAAAAAAAAAAATGCAAAATAAATACAAAATAAAATAAAATAAAATGACAATTCCGACCTCAAAAAGCCTTGGAGAGGCCGGCGAGGATTTGAGGTTAAAATTCAAGATTTTTCTCTTGGTGCCGCTGGGACGCTGTGGAGTTATTTAAATAAATTTATCGTCGAAAAATAAAAAAAAGGGAAAAAAAACACCAAAAAAAGCCCAAAAAACCACACAAAAACAAACAAAAAATTTAAAAAAAATTAAAGTAAAATAAAGTAAAATAAAATAAATTAAATTAAAATAAAATAAAAGACACAAACCGTTCCCCCCGCCTCCCTCCACAAAAGGATTTGAGCTTCGAACCGAGCGTGAAAAATTCAATGTTTTATCCTCGGGCCGCTGCTGGGTGATTTAAAGAGGATTTTCCTGGAAAAAAAACAACCCAAAAATACAGAAAATACGAAAAAAGACCCCAAAAATACAGAAAATACAAAAATCCCGAACCCCAAACCGTGGAGACGCCGGCGTGGATTTGAGGAATTTTTTTCACCCCTTTCCGGCCAAAAAAAAGCCCAAAACACCCCGAATTTCCAGGATTTTGGGGATAAAAATCCCGACCTTCAAACCGTGGAGATGCCAGCGTGGATTTGAGGAATTTTTTTTTCATCCCTTTCCGGTTAAAAAAACCCCAAATTCCCCAGGATTTTGGGGATCGGCTGCTTCGCAGAGGAGGAAAAAAGGAAAAAACTCAAAAAAAAACCTGGAATATGGAGGGAAAAAAACCCAAAAAACTGGAATATGGAGGAAAAAAAAACCAAAAAAACTGGATTATGGAGGGAAAAAAAAACCAAAAAAAACCTGGATTATGGAGGGGAAAAACACCCCAAAAACCTGGAATATTGAGGGAAAAAAAAAAAACGAAAAAAACTGGATTGTGGAGGAAAAAAACCCAAAAAAACTGGAATATTGAGAGGAAAAAACTCCAAAAAAACTGGATTATGGAGGAACCCCCTCCCCCCAAAATGGATTATTGAGGAAAACGCCCCCAAAAAACTGGAATATGGAGGAAAAAAAACCCCGAAAAACTGGATTATGGAGGAAAAAACCCCAAAAACCTGGATTATGGAGCTCGGAGCGCGGCGAGAGGCGGAAATTCCCATTTTTTCCTCCTTTTTTTCCCGTTTTTCCTCCCTCTCGGACATTCCCCGGCGTGCGGAAAAAAATTTAAAAATGGGTGAAAAACCCCAAAAAAGGAACAAAACTCCCAAAAAAGGAACAAAAACCCCAAAAAAGCCTCGGGCGGAGGCGGCTCCGCCTTCTCCCGGTTTTTTGGGTTTTTTTTTGGGTGGAAAAATCGGGATTTTGGGGGAGGAATTCGCCGGGGAGGGATCGGAGCCGCTGCCCCGCGGGGTTTAATTTTGAATTTTGGGGGAATTTTGGGGGGAATTCGGGGAATTTTGGGGAATTTTCCTCCCTCGGGGTTTTGGTTGGGGGGGGGGAAAAAAGCGGAATTTTTCCCCCAAAAAAAATCGGATTTTGGGGGCGATCTCAGTGTAAAAAAGAGGAAAAAAAAGCGATTTTTTTGGGGTTTTTTTGGACGTTTCGGGTTTATTTTATTATTATTTTATTATTTTATTATTTTTTTTAAATTTTAAATCGGAGTTTTAATTTTATCGGAGTCGTGCTGAGCTCGTGGTGTGTCCGCCTTGTAAGATTGCCTCGGAAATAAATCGCTTTTTTTTTTTTTTTAATTAATTAATATTTTTTTCTCCTCCTCCCCCATCGTCGTCGTTTTACCCGGAGGACAAAAAAAACACAAAAAAACACAAAATCCCACCCAAAAAATCTCTTTGTGCACCTTTTTGTCAGCTTTTTCCAGGGAAAAAAAAAAAGAAAAAAGGGAAAAAATTTGGGGAAAAAAAAGAGGGAAAAGGGAAAGATGGGAAGGGAGGAAATGAACGCGAGGGGGGTGAAGGGAGAGGGTGAAAATCGGGATTTTATTGGATTTTGGGAGCGTAAAAATCGGAAATTTATTGAATTTTGGGGGTGGAAGTGAGAGGGTTAAAATCGGAAATTTATTTAATTTTGGGAGAGCGTTAAAATCGGGATTTTATTGAATTTGGGGGCGTTAAAATCGGGATTTTATTGAATTTTGGAGCGTTAAAATCGGGATTTTATTCAGTTTGGGGTAGAAGTGAGAGGGTTAAAATCGGAATTTTATTTAATTTTGGGGGTCGAATTGAGAGCGTAAAAATCGGGATTTTATTTAAATTTTGGGGGTCGAAGTGAGAGGGTTAAAATCGGGATTTTATTTAAATTTGGGAGCGGGAAAATCGGGATTTATTGAATTTAGGGGGTCGAAGTGAGAGCGTAAAAACTGGAATTTTATTTAATTTTGGAGTGTAAAAATTGGGATTTTATTGAATTTTGGGGTCGAAATGAGAGGGTTAAAATCGGAATTTTATTTAAATTTGGGAGCGTGAAAATCGGGATTTTATTTCATTTTGGGGCGTAAAAATCGGAATGTTATTGAATTTGGGGGTCGAAGTGAGAGCTCGAAAATCGGAATTTTGTTTAATTTTGGAGCGTAAAATTGGGATTTTATTTAATTTGGGGGTTGATGTGAGAGGTTAAAAATCGGAATTTAATTTAAATTTGGGGGTCGAATTGAGAGCATAAAAATCTGAATTTTATTGAATTTTGGAGCGTTAAAATCGGAATTTTATTTAATTTTGGAGCATTAAAATCGGGATTTGACTGGATTTTGGGAGCGTAAAAATCGAGATTTTATTTAATTTTGGGGGTTGATGTGAGAGGGTTAAAATCTGAATTTTATTGAATTTTGGGGGCGTAAAAATCGAATTTTATTTAAAGTTGGGGGTCGAAGTGAGAGCGTAAAAATCGGGATTTTATTGAATTTTGGGAGCGTTAAAATCTGAATTTTATTGAATTTTGGGGGCGTAAAAATCGGGATTTTATTGAATTTTGGAGCGTTAAACCCGGGATTTTATTGAATTTGGGGCTCCGTTAATTTAATTTTGTCGGACGCGCTGTATTTAATGTTTTTTGTTGTCGTCGCTGTCGTCGTCAATCGAGTGTATTTTATTTATTCGGCTTCCGTGGAATTATATTTCATTGCTTCGGTTTTTATTCTTTCGTCTGTTGCTCTTTTTTTTAATTATTATTATTATTTCGTCGTCGTCTGGGTTTGTTTTTTTTATTTAAATTTTTTTTAATTGAATCTCTTCCCGCTCGAGACCTTTTCCCCGGTGGATTTAATTGAACGAATCTCTTTTAATTCAATGTATTTGTTGATTATTGTGAGTTTATTTAATGTTTTCATTGAATAGAATTTTTTTTTCCTTTAATTTCCGACTCGATTTCCATTTTATTGAATTTATTTCTTTTTTTTTCTCTCTCTGTCTCTCTCTTTTTTATTTTTCCTTAATTCCGCCCCAGGGGAGGGGGGAAAAAAGGCCCCAAAAAAGTCTTTAAAATCCAGATTTTTTTTTTTTTTTGCGAGTTTCGGTTTCAAAAATCCGGGGGAGAGGCGGAAAAAAGGGGGAAAAAAAGGGAATTTTGGAGGCGGCGAAAGCGCTGGGAGGGTGGCGAAATATTTTATTTAATTTGTTTAAATTTAATTAAATAATTTTTAATTTAATTTCTCTTTATTGCGGGTTTGATGCCGGGACGTGACAGAGTTAATGGAGGTTCAGTCTTTCACATCTATTTAATATTTCTTTAATATTTCTTTAATATTCCTTTAATATTTTTTAATATTTCTTTAATATTTTATATCTATTTAATATTTCTTTAATACTTCTTTAATATTTCTTTAATATTTCATATCTATTTAATATTTATTTAATACTTGTTTAATATATATTTATTATCTATTTAATATTTCCTTAATATCTATTTAATATCTATCTGACATCTATTTAATATCTATTTATTATTTCTTCAATATCTCTAATATTTCTTTACTATTTCTTTACTATTTCTTTAATATTTCATATCTCTTTAATATTTCCTTAATATATATTTATTGTCTATTTAATATTTCCTTAATATCTATTTAATATCTATTTAACATCTATTTAATATCTATTTATTATTTCTTTAAGATTTCTTTAAGATTTCTTCAATATCTATTTAAGATTGATTTAATACTCCTTTAATATCTAATTAACAATTATTTAAGACTCATTTAAGATTTCTTTAAGATCTATTTAATATTTCTTTAATATTTATTCAATACCTATCCAATATCTATTTCATATCTATTCAATATTTACTCAATTTTTATATTTCAGATCCATTTCCGATTGATTTCTCTGTTTCTCCCAGGCCCCAATATTCCCTTTTTTTCTTTTTTTTTTAGGATTTTTTCAATTTTTTAGGCCAATCCCAAATTTCCCTCCCGGATTTTGGGGATCCCAAAAATTCCGATTTTGGGGGGCGCGGGAGGGGTTTCAATCATTCGGGGTTTGGGGTTTTATTTTTGGGGGTTTTTTGGGTGTGTTTTTTTTTTTTTTTCACCTTTAAATAGAATTTTCCATCCGGAATTTTGGGAAATTTTGGGGAAAATGCGGGAATTGGTGGGAAAAGGAGAGGAACGTTCGGGTTTCTGGGAATTGAGGAGGAAAAGATTTCATTCGGTCGCGATTTGTCGGGACTGGGGGGAGAAATCCTCGGGAATCCTCGGGAATCCTCGGGAATCCTCGGGAATCCTCGGGAATCCTCGGAAATCCTCGGGAATCCTCGGGATTTCCCCAAAAAACCGGGCCGGGAGGAGCCCGGCAATCCCAAAGGAATTCCCAAAAAATCCACCCCGAAATGAACAGGAAATAAACCCAGAATAACCCTTCAAAAAGGGCAAAATCGGCACAAAATCCCCAAAGAAACCCAAAAAAAATCCAAAAAACCCCAAAATAAACCCAAAATAAACCCCAAATAAACTGAAAAAAGCCGAAATCAACCCAAAACCACCAAACCAACCCAATATAAACCCCAATGAACCCAAAATCAACACAAAATCCCCAAATTAACCCAAAATAAACCCCAAATAAACCCCCAAAAGCCAAAATCAACCCAAAAGCACTCAATCAACTCAAATCCAACCCAATACAAACCCCCTAAAAACCCCCAAAATCAACACAAAACCCCAATAATGCCAAAATCAACCCAAAATCCCCAAATAAACACCCAAATCAACACCCAAATCTCAAAATAAACCCCAAATGAACCCCAAAACCCCAAAATCAACACAAAATCCCCAAATCAAGCCCAAAATAAACCCCAAAAACCCCCAAAAAGCCAAAATCAGCACAAAATCCCCAAATCAACTCCAAAAATCCCAAAATCAACACAAAACCCCCAAATAAACCCCCCCAAAAAAACCAAAATAAACCCCAAATAAACCCCAAAATCAACACAAAATCCCCAAATCAACCCAAATTAACCCAAAATAAACCCCCAAAACCCCAAAATCAACCCCAAATCAACCCCAACAAACCCAAACAAACCCCAAATAAACCCCAAAATAAATCTCCAAACCCCCCCAAAAAAAACAAAAAAAAAACCCAAAACCCCCAAAAATAAACCCCAAAAAAACCAAAATAAACCCAAAATAAACCCCCAACCCACCCCAAAAAAACCAAAAAAAAACCCAAAAAACCCCCAAAAACAAACCCCAAAATACACACAAAAAAATCCAAAATAAACCCCAAATCTCCCCCCAAAATCCCAAAATCAAGCCCCGAAATCCCCGAATCTTCCCCAAAACAAGACCCGAAATCCCAAATTCAACCCCAAAACTTCCCCCCCAAAAACCCCAAAAATCCCCCAATTGACCCCAAAATGACCCTCTCGGGTTTTGGGGTTTTTTATTTTATTTTTTTTTTCTGCCAGAATTTTTCCCAGGGATCCCAAAAATTCCATTTTTTCTCCCAAAAATTCCATTTTTCCCCAAAAAATTCCAATTTTTTCCCCATAAAAATTTCCATTTTTCCTCCATAAAAAATTCCATTTTTTTCCCCAAAAAATTTCATTTTTCTCCCCAAAAATTCCATTTTTTTCCCCCAAAATTCTCTCCCGGTGGATTTGGGGTCGGAACGCTCCGGCCCCGCCCCCTCCCTTTTGGGGTTTTTTGGTGGAAAAAGCGAAAATTTTGGGAATTTTTTGGAATTTTTGGGAAAATCCCGGGTGCTGATCCCAAGGATTTTCCCGGATTTTATATTTTTTTGGGGCGGAATTTCAGGGATTTGGGTTTTTCAGATTTTTCCTCATTTTTAGGAGCTCGGGTGGAGAAAAAAATCCGAATTTATCGGGATTTTTCCCAAGAAAAAAATTTGGGATTCGGGGTTTGGGAAACAAAAAAGGCTCAGAATCCTAAAAATTAAAATAAAATAAAAGAAGATAAAATAAAAAATAAAATAAAACAAAATAAAATAAAATAAAATAAAATAAAAATTAAAATAAAATAAGATAAAATAAGATAAGAAAAAAATAAAAATATAAAATAAAATAAAGTAAAAAATAAAAAAATAAAATAAAATAAAATATAAAATAAGATAAAATATAAAATAAAATAAGGTAAAATAAGATAAAATAAGATATAAAATAAAATAAAATAAAATAAAATAAAATAAAATAAAATAAAATAAGGAATTTTTGTGAGTCCCAAATCCCAGGATTTTTTTTTTCCCCAGGATTGGGAGCAGAAAAAACAGAAAAACCCGAGAAATTAACACCAAAAAATCACATTTTTGGTCATTTCTGGATCCATTTTTTGGGGCAATTTTGGGTGAATTTTTGTCATTTTTCTCTTCACTTTTGGCCACTTTGGGCTGAAATTTTAAATCGATTTTTGGGGTCGTTTTGGCTGAATTCTGATTTCGTTTTCCGTCACTCCGGGGGTTCAATTTTGGGGGAAATCGGGAGAAATGTTCTCACTTTTGGGGTGAAATGTCCCCGCTTCTGGATCCGTTCCGACTGAATTTGGGGCACTTTGGGGCTGAGTTTAAATCGGTTCTGGGTTTATTTTTTGGGATCAGTTTTGGGATCATTTTTTGTCATTTTCGGGTTCATTTTTTGGTCATTTATCATTCATTTTTTGCCATTTTTGGATCAATTTTTGTTATTTTTCATTCTTTTTTTTGGTCATTTTTTGATTCATTTTTTGTCATTTTTTGATTCATTTTCTATCATTTTCGGGTTTGTTTTTTATCATTTTTCATTCTTTTTTTGGTCATTTTTTTGATTCATTTTTGTCATTTTTTGCTTCATTTTTTATCATTTTTGGGTTCATTTTTTCATTTTTGGATTAATTTTTTGCCATTTTTAGATTAATTTTTGTCATTTTTCGCTTCGTTTTTTGTCCTTTTCGGGTTCATTTTTTATCATTTTTCGTTCTTTTTTTGTCATTTTTGGATTAATATTTGTCATTTTCGGGTTCATTTTTTATCATTTTTGATTCATTTTTGGTCATTTTTTTGGATTATTTTTTTTTCCTTTTCGATTCATTTTTTTGTCATTTTTTGATTCTTTTTTGTAATTTTTTGATTCATTTTTTGTCATTTTCGGGTTCATTTTTTACCATTTTTCATTCATTTTTGATCCTTTCCGGGCTCATTTCTCCCATTTTTTCCCTCCTTTCCCTCCTTGGCCGCCCTTCCCTTCCCAAAATCGGGATAAAAACCCCAAAAAAAGGAAAATAACCCAAAAATCCTTCATTTCCTCCACCTCAGGGTCGGGTTTTTGGGGATTTTGGGTCGGAAAATTCGGGAAAGCCGCGGAATTCCCAAGGATCTGCCCCAAATATTCCGATTTTTCCCGATTTTCCCGAAAAATCCCGGATTTTCCTGGAATTCCGGGCCGGACCCCCCTTTAATCCCGGTGGGGGAGGAAAAATAAATTAATTTATTTGGAAAAATCCAAATAACTAAGATAAATCTCTTAATTTTTTAATTTTTAAATGGTTTTTTGGGGAAAAATAAATTAATTTAGGGCTGGAAAAATCCAAATAATCAAGAGAAATCTCTAATTTTTTTATTTTTAAATGGTTTTTGGGGAAAAATAAATTAATTTATTTGGAAAAATCCAAATAATTAAGATAAATCTCTTAATTTTTAATTTTTAAATTTTTTTGGGGGGAAAAATAAATGAATTTAGAGTTGGAAAAATCCAAATAATCAAGAGAAATCTCTTATTTTTTTAATTTTTAATGTTTTTTTTTGGGAAAATTAATTTATTTGGAAAAATCCAAATAATCAAGAGAAATCTCTTAATTTTAAAATTTTTAATGGTTTTTTTTTTGAAAATTAATTTATTTGGAAAAATCCAAATAATCAAGAGAAATCTCTTAATTTTTAATTTTTAATGGTTTTTTGGGAAAAATAAATTAATTTAGAGGTGGAAAATCCAAATAAGAGAAATTTCTTAATTTTAATTTTTTTAATTTTTTTTTCCCCCGGGGTGTTTTCCTTCATTTTTTCCCCCCTAAAAAAATTGGGAAAAATTCCAATTTCCAACCCCAGCGCTTGGAAATTTCCCGAGCCCGATCCAAGGAGGGGATTTTAATTAAATGGAGATTTTAATGAATGATTTTAATTTCTAATTGGGGACTAATTTCTAATCCCGATCTGGGCCGAGCGCTGGGGAGGAAAAAAATAAATGCAATTTAGGACAGAAGGGGGAAAAAAAAGGCAAAAAAAAAAGAAATTTTCGGGGTGGCGACAGCGCCTGGAGGGGATAAAAAATTAATTAAAATGAAATAAAAGGGATTTAAATGGATTTAAAAGGGTTTAAATGGGCTTAAATGGATTTAAATGGAGTTTAAAATGGATTTAAATGGGTAAAAATGGGTTAAAATGGATTTAAATTGGTAAAAATGGGTTAAAATGGGGTTTTAAATGGGGTTTTAAATGGGGTTTTAAATGGGTAAAAATGGATTTAAATGGGTAAAAATGGGTTTAAAATGAGTAAAAATGGGTAAAATTGGGTTAAAATGGATTTTAAATGGATTTAAAATGGGTTAAAACGGATTTAAATGGGTTAAAATGGGTTTAAAATGGGTTAAAATGGATTTAAAATTGATTTAAATGGGTTTTAAATTGATTTAAATGGGTTAAAATGGGGTTTAAATGGGTTAAAATGGGGTTTAAATGGGTTAAAATGGATCAAAATGGATCAAAATAGGTTTAAAAGGATGCAAATTAATTAAAATTAATTAAAACGATTGAAAAACCGGGCAGAAGAGTGGGTCTGCAGGGGACTCTGGCTCCGAACCCTCCCGATGCCCTTCGGGGGCTCGGCCCCGATCGGTCGGGGCACTTCAGCATTTCCCGGCATTTCCCGCCTTTCCCGGCATTTCCCGGCATTTCCCGGCATTTCCCGGCATTTCCGGCATTTCCCGGCATTTCCCGGCATTTCCCGGCATTTCCCGGCATTTCCCGGCTTTTCCCGGCTTTTCCCGGCCGGCAATCGGCAGCGGTGACGTCACGGGCGGGTTACCCTTGACCTTGACATCATCGGGGGGAGGGGCCGGGAGCGCCCCCGGGGTAACCCGGGTCTGGCCGGGGTTAGACCGGGTCTGGCTGGGTTAGACCGGGTCTGGCCGGGGTTAGACCGGGCCTGGCCGGGGTTAGACCGGGTCTGGCCGGGTCTGGCCGGGGTTAGACCGGGTTAGACCGGGTCTGGCCGGGGTTAGACCGGGTCTGGCCGGGGTTAGACCGGGTCTGGCCGGGGTTAGACCGGGTCTGGCCGGGGTTAGACCGGGTCTGGCCGGGTTAGACCGGGTCTGGTCGGGGTTAGACCGGGTCTGGCCGGGTTAGACCGGGTCTGGCCGGGTCTGGCCGGGGTTAGACCGGGTTAGACCGGGTCTGGCCGGGGTTAGACCGGGTCTGGCCGGGGTTAGACCGGGTCTGGCCGGGTTAGACCGGGTCTGGTCGGGGTTAGACCGGGTTAGACCGGGTCTGGCCGGGTTAGACCGGGTCTGACCGGGTCTGGCCGGGGTTAGACCGGGTCTGGCCGGGTCTGGCCGGGGTTAGACCGGGTCTGGCCGGGTCTGGCCGGGGTTAGACCGGGTCTGGCCGGGTCTGGCCGGGTCTGGCCAGGGTTAGACCGGGTCTGGCTGGGTTAGACCGGGTCTGGCCAGGGTTAGACCGGGTCTGGCCGGGTCTGGCCGGGTCTGGCCAGGGTTAGACCGGGTCTGGCCAGGGTTAGACCGGGTCTGGCCGGGTCTGGCCGGGTCTGGCTGGGTTAGACCGGGTCTGGCCGGGTCTGGCCGGGGTTAGACCGGGTCTGGCCGGGTCTGGCCGGGGTTAGACCGGGTCTGGCCGAGTCTGGCCGGGTCTGGCCGGGGTTAGACCGGGTCTGGCTGGGTTAGACCGGGTCTGGCCGGGTCTGGCCGGGGTTAGACCGGCTCTGGCCGAGTCTGGCCGGGTCTGGCCGGGGTTAGACCGGGTCTGGCCGGGGTTAGACCGGGTCTGGCCGGGTCTGGCCGGGTCTGGCTGGGTTAGACCGGCTCTGGCCGAGTCTGGCCGGGTCTGGCCGGGGTTAGACCGGGTCTGGCCGGGGTTAGACCGGGTCTGGCCGGGTCTGGCCGGGTCTGGCCGGGGTTAGACCGGGTCTGGCCGGGGTTAGACCGGGTCTGGCCAGGGTTAGACCGGGTCTGGCCGGGGTTAGACCGGGTCTGGCCGGGTTAGACCGGGTCTGGCTGGGTTAGACCGGGTCTGGCCGGGTCTGGCCGGGGTTAGACCGGGTCTGGCCGGGTCTGGCCGGGGTTAGACCGGGTCTGGCCGAGTCTGGCCGGGGTTAGACCGGGTCTGGCCGGGTCTGGCCGGGGTTAGACCGGGTCTGGCCGGGGTTAGACCGGGTCTGGCCGGGTCTGGCCGGGGTTAGACCCGGGTCTGGCCGGGTCTGGCCGGGGTTAGACCGGGTCTGGCCGGGGTTAGACCGGGTCTGGCCGGGTCTGGCCGGGTCTGGCCGGGTTAGACCGGGTCTGGCTGGGTTAGACCGGGTTAGACCGGGTCTGGCCGGGTCTGGCCGGGTCTGGCCGGGGTTAGACCGGGTCTGGCCGGGGTTAGACCGGGTCTGGCCGGGTTAGACCGGGTCTGGCTGGGTCTGGCCGGGTCTGGCCGGGTCTGGCCGGGTTAGACCGGGTCTGGCCGGGGTTAGACCGGGTCTGGCCGGGTTAGACCGGGTCTGGCCGGGGTTAGACCGGGTCTGGCCGGGTCTGGCCGGGTCTGGCCGGGGTTAGACGGGGTCTGGCCGGGGTTAGACCGGGTCTGGCCGGGTCTGGCCGGGGTTAGACTGGATCTGGCCCGGGTTTGTTCCCGTTCTTTTTTCCCATTTCCCTTCCTTTTATCCAGTTTTCCTCTTCGTATTCCCTTCATTGTTTCCCTTCATTGTTTCCTTTCCATTTTCCTCATTTCCTTTTTAATTTCCCTTTCATTTCCCTTTTATTTCCCCCACTTTCCCCTTCATTTTTCTCTTTATTTTTCCCACTTTCCCCTTTATTTTCTCTTTATTTTCCCTTTCATTTCCCCCCTTTCCCGTTTTCCCTCCTCCGCCAAAACCGGACCTTGAAACACCAAAAAAAAAACCCGTGAAAAAAGGGAAGAAAAAGCAAAAAAAAGGGTTTTTTTTTTTAATTTTTCTCCTCCTTGGCCACTCCACCTCAAATCGGGTGGAGAGGGAAGAAAAAAAATTTAAATTTTTAGAGTTTTTTAAATATTTGGGAATTCCATCTCTGAAAAAATCACAGTGAGCGGGGACTCAGATTCCAGAAATTCCCTTTATTTTGGGGTTTTTTTTGGTGTTTTTCTCTCCTCCTTTTCCCGAGGAAAATTGAAATAAAATGGCTTTGTTTTTGGTTTTGTTTTTAATTTTATTTTTATATTTTTATTTTTATTTATTTTTATTTTTATATTTTTTATTTTTATTTATTTTTATTTTTATATTTTTTATTTCTATTTCTATTTTTTTTTTATTTTTTATTTTTATTTCTATTTCTATTTTTATTTCTATTTTTATTTTTAATTTTTATTTTTATTTTTATTTTTATTTCTATTTCTATTTCTATTTCTATTTCTATTTCTATTTCTATTTTCTTATTTTTATTTCTATTTCTATTTCTATTTTTATTTTTATTTTTATTTTTATTTTTATTTTTATTTTTATTTTTATTTTTACTATTTTTATTTTTTTGTGGGTGTGTGCGGTTCTGCTCCTCCTCTCGCGATTCCCTCGCGACTCGGGAATTCCAAGCTGCTTTTTTTCCCAGGTTTTTGATTTTTTTTTAAGGAATTTTAGAAGAAAAACCGAAAAAAAGAAAAAAAGAAAATCCCGAATTTCTCCTCCCCAGGCGGAGTTAAACGCGCGCGCCGCCGCATTTCGGGATTTCGGGATTTGGGGATTTCGGGATTTCGGGGTTTCGGGATTTTGGGATTTGGGGATTTTGGGATTTTCCCGCCCGGGCATTCCCTGCCGGCAAAAAAAAAACCCGAGGAAAAAAAAGGAAAAAATGGGAATTTTTCCAGGAATTTCCCTCCTTGGAGACCCGTGCAGAGATCCGGGCGCTGGGCCACGAAATTTCAGCTATTTTTGGGGCCAATCTCGGTTTTTTGCAGCTTTTCCACGGAATTTTAATCAATTTTGGGGCCAATCTCGGGTTTTTGCAGCCTTTCCGTGGAATTTATTCAATTTTTGGGGCCAATTTCTGTTTTTTGCAGCTTTTCCGTGGAATTTTCATCAATTTTGGGATAAAACTCGGTTTTTTTTGCAGCTTTTCCACGAAATTTCATTTACTTTTGGGGCCAATCTCGGGTTTTTTGCAGCTTTTCCACGAAATTTCATTTCTTTTTGAGGCCAATCTCGGGTTTTTTTGCAGCCTTTCCGTGGAATTTATTCAATTTTGGGGCCAATCTCGGTTTTTTGCAGCTTTTCCGTGGAATTTTAATCAAATTTGGGGCAAAACTCGGTTTTTTTGCAGCTTTTCCACGAAATTTAATTTATTTTCGGGCCAATCTCGGTTTTTTGCAGCTTTTCCGGGGATTTTTATTCCGTTTTTGGGGCCAATCCCCGCGATTTCTTTCCCCCCCCCTCCCGCCTCCCCAAATCCCCCCAAATTCCCGTTTTTTCCCCCCCAGGTTCCCCCGCGGGGCGAACCCGCAGCGCGGCCGCCTCGGGAGGGGAAAATTCCATTTTGGGGGGAAAAAAATAATTCCCGATGGGGCTGAGCCGGGAACTCGCGATTTGTTCATTGGCTCCTCTTTCTTTTCTTTTTCTTTTTTCTTTTTCATCTTTTTCTTTTTCTTTTTTTCCTTTTCCTTTTCTTTTTTCTTTTTCTTTTTTCTTTTTTTTTCTTTTTCCTTTTCTTTTTTCCTTTTCTTTTTCTTTTTTCTTTTTTTCTTTTTCCTTTTCTTTTTTCCTTTTCCTTTTCTTTTTCTTTTTTCTTTTTCTTTTTCCTTTTCCTTTTTCTTTTTCTTTTTTTCTTTTTCTTTTTCTTTTTCTTTTTCTTTATATTTTCTTTTTCCTTTTCATTTTTTCTTTTTCCTTTTTCTTTTTCGTCTTTCAATCCGCGTTTCTGCGAACGGAGAACTTTCCTTTTTTTTTAATTTTATATAAATAAGAATAAAATAAAACCCCTAAAACCTAAAAACTAAAAAGTTAAAAATAAGAATAAGAACAAGAAATAAGAGTAAGAGTAAGAATAAGAACAAGAACAAGAATAAGATTAAAAAATACAAATACAAATACAAAATAAAAATAAAAATACAAATACAAAATAAAAATAAAAATAGAAATATAAAAATAAATATATAAATATATTTATATATAAATATATTTATATATAAATATATAAATATATAAATATATAAATATATAAATATATAAATATATAAATATATAAATATATAAATATATAAATATAAATAGGAATATAAAAATAGAAATAAAAAATAAAAATAAAAATAATTTTAAAAAAAGAAATAAAAATCCCGATCCAGGCCGAGAAAAATCAAAGAACTTCAAGAAAGGAGAAGCAAAAAAAAAAAAAAAAAAAACCCCAAATAAAATCGGCAAAAAAAAATCAGATTTTTTTTTCCTTCGAGAAAAAAAAAAAGAAAAAAGAAGAAGAAGGGAAACAAACCCCAGGAATAAAAACAGAAGGAAAAAAAAACCCAACAACCCAAACAACCCAAACAACCCAAACAACCCAAAATCCCAGCGGGAATTCCACCCAAACCCCCGGGAATGTTTTCCCGGCGGCCGCAGCCTCATTAGCATCGGCTGCCGACCCTTTGTGCTGCCCGAGACAGTGACCTTGAACTGCCGCGCCCGCCGCTTTTTATCATTTTCGCCTTTTTTTATCATTTCCCCGCTTTTTTTATTTTTTTCCGGCTTTTTTTCTACCCAGGAAAAAAAAATCTGGGATTTTTCTGCTCTTTTTTCGACAAAACCCACCAAAAACAGAGGGAAAAAGGCAAAATAAATGAATTTTTCGGCCTTTTTTTATTATTTTCGGCCGTTTTTTATGATTTTCCGGCTTTTTTTCTACCCAGGAAAAGAAAATCCAGGACTTTGCCGCCCTTTTCCCCCAAAAAATGACAAAATGCACCAAAAATAGAGAAGAAAAAGGCAAAATAAATTATTTTTTCGGCCTTTTTTTACCATTTTCCGGCTTTTTTTCTACCCAGGAAAAGAAAATCCGGGATTTTCCCGCTATTTCCCCCCCCCAGAAAACGGCAAAAAGCACCAAAAATAGAGGAAAAAAGGGCAAAACAAACGAAATTTTCGGCCTTTTTAATTATTTTCGGCTTTTTTTTCTACCCAGGAAAAAAAAATCCGGGATTTTTCCGCCCTTTTCCCCCCCAAAAACGACAGAAAACACCAAAAATAGAGGGGGAAAAGGGCAAAATAAATGAAATTTTCGGCTTTTTTTTCTACCCAGGAAAAGAAAATCCGGGATTTTCCCATCGTTTTACCCCCAAAAACGACAAAACCCACCAAAAATAGTGAAGAAAAAGGAAAAATAAATGAATTTTTCGGCCTTTTTTTATGATTTTCCGGCTTTTTTTCTACCCAGGAAAAAAAAAATCCGGGATTTTCCCGCTGTTTCGCTCCCCCGAAAATGACAAAAAACACCAAAAAATAGAGGAAAAAAAGCAAAATAAATTAATTTTCGGCCTTTTTTTTATTATTTTCGGCTTTTTTTTTCTACCCAGGAAAAGAAAATCCAGGATTTTCCCGCCGTTTTCCCCCCCAAAAATGACAAAAAGCACCAAAAATAGAGGAAAAAAAAAAAAAGCAAAATAAATGAATTTTTCGGCCCTTTCTTTGTTATTTCCTTTTCCCACCCGAAAATGACAAAAACCACCAAAAATAGAGGAAAAAAAGGCAAAATAAATGATTTTTCTTTTTGGCGGCAAAATTTTCAATAACCAAAAGGAAATAAACAAACAAAACAACCAAAAAACCCACAAAACCTTTAAAATCAGATTTTTCATTGATTTGTTTTGAAGGCAAAATTTTCAATAACCAAAAGGAAATAAACGAACAAAACCCTTAAAAATCAGATTTTTCATTGATTGTTTTGACCGCGAATTTTTCAAGAACCAAGAGGGGAAAAAACCAAAGAAACAAAAAAAAAAACACCCTTTAAAAAATCAGATTTTTAAAGCAGAAATTCCTTTTCTCCGGCAGGAAACGGAGCCCCGGGACAGGAATTTTGGGCGGAGGAGAAAAGGAAATTTTATTTTATTTTATTTTATTTTATTTTATTTTAATTTAATTTATTTTATTTTAGAGCGGCTTTGGGTTCCCACCTCGGACCTGGAGGGGAAAAATTCCTTGGCAGGGCTTGAAAAAAAACATCCGGGAAAATATAAAATGTAAAAGATAAAAGATAAAAGATAAAAGATAATAAATAAAAACAATATAAAAATGTAAAATCAAATGTAATATAAAAAAATATATGAAATGAAATGAAAGAAAATAAAATATAAAATACAAAATACAAAATACAAAATATAAAATATAAAATATAAAATATAAAATATAATATAAAAAATATAAAATATAAAATGTAAAATATAAATGTAAAATATAAAATGTAAAATATAAAACACAAAATATAAAATAAAATATGAAAGGAAATAAAATAAAATGTAAAATAAAATGTAAAATAAGATATAAATAAAACAAATAAAAATATACAACAAAATCAAATAAAATCTAAAATAAAATAGAAAATAGAAAATAAAAATAAAATATGAAATGAAATGAAATAGAAAATAAAATAAAATAAAAATAAAAATGAAATGAAATAGAAAAGACAAGAAAAATAAAATAAAATAAAATAAAATAAAATAAAATAAAATAAAATAAAATAAAATAAAATAAAATAAAATAAAATAAAATAAAATAAAATAAAATAAAATAAAATACAATAAGAGCCCCCAGCCGCAGTGAGCGGTTCCCGGCCCAGGCAGGAGCGATTTTCGGGTTTTTCCGGCTCCGGCAGCGCAGGAGCCGCCCCGGGGGTTCGGGGTTTGTTTGTCGGTTCTGGTTCGGGGTTTGGTTCGGGGGTTTGGTGTTTTCCCAAAGGGTTTGGGAACTTCCGGGAGAGGGGAAAAAATACAATAATAATAATAATAATAATAATAATAATAATAATAATAATAATAATAATAATAATAATAATAATAATAACATCTAAATAATAATATCTAAATAATAATATCTAAATAACAAAAACAAAAATAAAATCATATAAATAATTACAAAAATAATTATCATACATACTAATAAAATAATATAAATAAGAATTTAAAAAGAAAATCATGATAAATTATAATAAAATAATCTAAATAATAATTAAAAATAATAAATGATCGAACAAGATAAATAATGAATAAAATAATAGATAAAATTAAAAAAAATAAAAATAATTAAGAATAAGTAATAAAAAATAATAATCTAAATAATAAATAATAATAAATAATAATAAATAATAAAGTAATAATAAATAATAATAACAAAATAATAATAATAAATATTTAAAAACCCAATAATAATAATTTTAAAAGCCTTTCTTTTGGGGTGAAAAGCCGGCAAAGGGAGCCGGGGAGCGGGGCGCTGGGAATTGGGGAGAATTCCCGGGATTTTGGGGAAGGGGAGGAGGGAGAAGCGGATCCCAGCGCGGGGGGGGCACCGAGGCGGGACAAGGACCAGAAATAATAAAAATCAAAATCAAAATAAAAATAAAAATCAAAATAAACCCGGGATTAAAGGGCCCGAAATGGGGAAATTCCCCCAAAGCCCCGCGGGGCCGGGATTGGTTTCCTCTGCCGGGAGTTTGCTTCCCTCCCAAGGTTTTTGGGTTTTTTGGGTTTTTTTTCGGGTTTTTTTCGAGTTTATTTGGCGCTGGAAGGAGCCGGTATCGCTTATTTTTATTATTATTATTACTATTGTCATTAGTATTATTACTATCGTCATTATTATTGTCATTGTTATTATTGTCATTGCTATTATCATTTTTATTATCATATAAAATATAAAATGTAAAATATAGAATATAGAATATAGAATGTAAAGTATAAAATACAGAATAAATATAAAATATAAAATATAAAATATATAACATAATAATTAAAATATATAAGATATAAGAATTAACATATATAAATATAATATATAATATATAAAATAATAATGATAATAATGATAATAATGATAATAATGATAATGATAATTTTAAAAAATAATTTTTTCTGGTTTTCCTCGGGAGAAAAGGGAAGAGCTGGGAGGGAAGAAAAAAAAAAAAAATAAAAAATGGAATTAAATCCCCTCGGAGCCAGGGGCGGGGATGGGCCGGAAACAACAATAAAAAATAAAAGATAATAAAATAAAATAAAATAAAATAAAATAAAATAAAATAAAATAAAATAAAATAAAATATAAAAATAAATGGAATTTTTTGGGTTATTCCCGGGGAAAAAAATCCGATTTTTAGGCTTAGAGGTGGATGGGAAGCGAGGAAGGAAAAGGAGCCGCGGGAAAAGCGAGGGATCGACCCGAAAATAAAAACCGGGAGAGGCCGGGGGGGAAAAATGAAAATAACCATCCAAAAAATGAGCCGGAATGATAAAAAATGACCCAAAATGTTTTTAAAATGACCCAAAATGATAAAAAATTACCCAAAATGTTTAAAAAATGACAAGAAAACGTTAAAAAATGACCAAGAAGAGACAAATAATGCCAAAAAAATGATTTAAAAAATGACCAAACAGCGTTTAAAACCGGCCCTAAAAAACCCCAAAGATAGAAGGAAGCGAAATGATCAGAAATGATCGAAAGCTGGGAAACGGTGACAAAAATGAAGGGAAAACGATGAGAAATGAACAAAAAATGATTAAAAATGGCAAAAAAAATCGATTTAAGTGGCAAGAAATTGGATTTAAATAGCAAAAAAAAAAAAAAAGGATTTAAATGGCAAAAGAATTGGATTTAAATGGCGAAAAAAAAAGGATTTAAATGGGAAAAATTGATTTAAATGGCGAAAAAATGGATTTAAATGGCCAAAAAAATTGGATTTAAATGGCGGGGAAAAAAGGATTTAAATGGGAAAATTTTGATTTAAATGGCGAAAAAAAGGGTTTAAGTGGCAAAAAAATTGATTTAAATAGAAAAAAAATGGATTTAAATGGCCAAAAAATGGATTTAAATGGCAAAAAAAATTATTTAAATGGCAAAAAAAAAGGATTTAAATGGCGAAAAAAAAGGATTTAAATGGCGAAAAAATGGATTTAAATGGCAAAAAAATTGGATTTAAATGGCCAAAAAAAAGGATTTAAATGGCAAAAAAAGGATTTAAATGGCAAAAAAATTGGATTTAAATGGCAAAAAATTATTTCAATGGCCAAAATCGATTTAAAAAGGCAAAAATCAATTTTAAAATTATTTTAAAAGGTGAAAATGATGTAAAAAAACGCGGATTCGGGGCCGCTTTCCAGGGCCGGGCTGGCCCCGCGCCCACCCGGCCCCTCCAGCGGCCCCGTAAATTCACAGGAGCCAAAATCCGCTGGGGATTGATTGGGGCGAGGCTTTGGGTTAATCAAGAGTTCATCAATTAATTAATTAATCAGCAGCCGCCGCTCTCTCCTCACCGAAGCCGAGCCGGCGCTTTTGGGGTTAAAACCCCCGAATATTTGGGGTGAAAAAAAGAAATAAATTGAATTTTCGGGGTGGTTCGTCAGCGCTGGAGGGGCTGGGAAAATGGAATTAATTAAATGTAAAGGGGGGTTGAAAATGGAATTAATTAAATGTAAAGGGGGGTTAAAAATGGAATTAATTAAATGTAAAGGGGGGTTAAAAAATGGAATTAATTAAATGTAAAGGGGGGTTGAAAATGGAGTTAATTAAATTTAAAGGGGGGTGGGGAAAAATTGGAATTAAATTCAAAGAGGGGCTCAAAAAACGGAATTAAATTCAAAGGGGGGGCGGCAAAAAATTGGAATTAATTAATTTCAAAGGGGGGCTCAAAAAATGGGATTAAATTCAAAGGGGGGGGGTTAAAAATGGAATTAAATTCAAAAGGGGGACGGCAAAAAATGGGATTAAATTTAAAGGGGGGGCGGCAAAAAAGTGGAATTAAATTCAAACGGGGATTTAAAAAATAGGATTAAACTCAAAGGGGGGCGGCAATAATGGGATTAAATTTAAAGGGGGGGAGGCAAAAAAAACTGAATTAAATTCAAAGGGAGGGGCGGCAAAAAATGGAATTAAATTCAAAAGGGGGCTCAAAAAATGGAATTAATTAAATTCAAAGGGGGGCGGCAAAAAAAACCGGGATTAAATTCCAAGGGGGGTTTAAAAAATGGAATTAAATTTAAAGGGGGCAGCAAAAAATTGGAATTAAATTCAAAAGGGGGGCGGAAAAAATGGGATTAAATTCAAAGAGGGGGCAGCAAAAAACGGAATTAAATTCGAAGGGGGGGCTGCAAAAATGGGATTAAATTCAAAGGGGTTTTTTTGGGGGGAGGGTTTGGGGTTTTTTTGGAGTGAGAGGGGAAAGGAGGGAAAAGGGGGAAGAGGAAAAAAAAGGAGAAAGGGAGGGGAAAGGGGAAAAATGAGGAAAAGAAAGGGGGAGAAAAGGAGGGGGAAGGAGAAAAAAAAAGAGGAAATTGGGGAAAGAAATCGGGGGAAAGGGAGGAAAAAACGAGGAAAAAGGGAGGGGAAAGGGGGGAAAATGAGGAAAACGAAGGGGGAAAAGGGAGGGGAAAAAAAGGAGAAAATTGGGGAAAGAAATCGGGGGAAAGGGAGGAAAAATGAGGAAAATGAGGGG
The DNA here is from genome assembly GCA_016584745.2 of Phylloscopus trochilus trochilus. NCBI lineage: Eukaryota > Metazoa > Chordata > Aves > Passeriformes > Phylloscopidae > Phylloscopus > Phylloscopus trochilus. The sequence continues at coordinate 15,213 of WQNJ02000324.1, read as the reverse complement.
AAAAGGGGAAAAAATGAGGAAAAAGGGAGGGGAAAGGGGGGAAAATAAAAAAAGGGAGGAAAAATGAGGAAAACAAAGGGGGAGGAAGAAAAAAAAGGAGAAAATCGGGGAAAGAAATCGGGGGGGAAAGGAGGAAAAATGAGGAAAAAGGGAGAGGAAAGGGGGAAAAACGAGGAAAAGGAAGGGGGAGAAAGGGAGGAGGAGAAAGGGAAAAAAATGAGAAAATCGGGGAAAAAATCGGGGGAAAGGGAGGAAAAAAGAGGAAATGAGGCGAAAAGGGGGGAAAATGAGGAAAAAAAGGAGGGGAAAACGGGAAAATTTAGGAAAATGAGGGGAAAAGGGGAAAAAAGGAGGGGAAAGGAGAAAAAACGAGGAAAAAAAAGGGGGAGAAAGGGAGGGGAAAAAGAAAAAAGGAGGAGAAAATCGGGAAAAGAAATCGAGGGAAAGGGAGGAAAAAAAGGAGGGGAAAGGGGGGAAAATGAAGAAAAAAGGGGAAGGGAAAGGGGGAAAAAACGAGGAAAACGAAGGGGGAGAAAGGGAGGGGGAAGGAAAAAAAGGAGAAAACCGGGGAAAGAAATCGAGGGGAAGGGAGGAGAAATAGGAAAACGAGGGGAAAAGGGAGGAAAAATGAGGAAAAAGGGGGAAAAAACCGAGGAGAAGGAAGGGGGAGAAAGGGAGGGGGAAAGAAAAAATGGAGAAAATCGGGGAAAGAAATCGAGGGGAAAAGGGAGGAAAAATAGGAAAACGAGGGGAAAAGGGAGGAAAAATGAGGAAAAAGGGGGAAAACCCGAGGAAAACGAAGGGGGAGAAAGGGAGGGGGAAGAAAAAAAAACCGGAGAAAATCGGGGGAAAGGGAGGAAAAAATGAGGGGGGAAAGAAAAAAAATAAATAAAAGGGAGGGGAAAAGGCGGGACCCGGCGCGGTTTTGTCCGGGCTGCGGAGGGGAGGGGACACCGAGGGGGGGGGAGGGGACATTGGGGGGGGGAGGGGACACCGAGGGGGGGGAGGGGACATTGGGGGGGGAGGGGACACTGAGGGGGGGGAGGGGACACCGAGGAGGGGGAGGGGACCCCTCTCACCCCCCCCACGTGACGGCGGCACCGATGGGCTGGGGCCGAGCCTTTTAACCGCGCTCCATGGCCGGGCCAGCGCCGAGGCGGCCGAACCCCCCCTCCCCTCCCCCGCCCCAAAAAAAACCCCAAAAAACCCTCCCCCCCCAAAAAAAAAAAACCCAAACAACCCCCCCAAAAAAAACCCCCCCCTTTAATTCTTGACCAGCGCGGAGCATGGGCGAGCACAACCTGCTGAACCCCGGCTTCGTGGGGCCGCTGGTCAACATCCACACCGGCGACGCCTTCTACTTCCCCAATTTCCGCCCGTCCGGAGCTCAGCTGGCCGGCATCCCGCCCCTGCCCTACCCTCGCCGGGAGAATTTCGGTTCTTTACCCGCCTGGGCTCCGTCCGAACCTTGCGGGCCTTACCCGCAGCCTTACCTGGGCTTCGGCCGCACCTGCGAGCTGGCCCGAGCCGAGGACAGCAAGTGCTACTACCGGGAGGGGGACAAAGGGGACCGGCTGGCGCTGGAGCCGCTGCCGGCTGCTGCTGCTGCCGGAGGGAATTTAGGGAATTTGGGGAATTTAGGGAATTTGGGGAATTTCGGCAAGTTCGACTACGCCGGAGCCGAAGGGGCGGCGCAGGAGCCGCCGGCGTGTCCCGGCCTGGAGGCGGATTCGGGCTCGCCGCTGCTGGCCGAGGCGGGCAAAGGAGGGGACGCGGTGGGGCTGGGCTCGCCCCTCGGCGCTGGAGCCGGCGGTGAGAGACAGCGCGGGGATGGGGGTTTGGGGTTTTTTTGGGGCGGGTTTGGGGTTTTGGGGTTTTTTTTGGGGGGAGGGTTTGGGGGTTTTTAGGTTGTTTTGGGGGGGGTTTAGTGGGTTTATTTGCGGGGTGTTGGAGGGACTTTTCTTGGGGACGAAGGGGACGCGGCGGGGCTGGGCTCGCCCCTGAGCGCTGGAGCCGGCGGTGAGAGACAGCGCGGGGATGGGGGCTTGGGGTTTTTTGGGGGGGTTTGGGGGTTTTTTTTGAGGTTTTTTTGGAGGGTTTTAGGGAGTTTCGGAGGGTTTTTGGGGGTGTGTTGGAAAGGTTTCCTTTGGGGATGAAGGGGACGCGGTGGGGCTGGCTCGCCCCTCGGCGCTGGAGCCGGCGGTGAGAGACAGCGCGGGGATGGGGGGGTTTGGGTTTTTTTTGGGGGGGTTTTGGGGATTTTTGGGGGGGTTTGGGGTTTGGGGGGTTTATTTGGGGTGTTGGAAAGGTTTCCTTTGGGGATGAAGGGGACGCGGCGGGGCTGAGCTCGCCCCTTGACCGCTGGAGCCGGCGGTGAGAGAGAGCGCGGGATGGGGTTTGGGTTTTTTGGGGGATTTTTGGCGGGTTTTGTGGGGTTTTGTGGGGTTTATTTGCGGGGTGTTGGAAAGGTTTCCTTTGGGAATGAAGGTGGGGCTGGGCTCGCCCCTCGGCGCTGGAGCCGGCGGTGAGAGCACGGGAATGGGGGGTTTGAGGTTTTTTTTTGGGGGGGTTGGGGGTTGTTTTGGGTTTTTTGGGGGGTATTTTAGGGTTTTTTGTTTGTTTGGGGGGGGGGGTTGGGGGATTTATTTGGGGTGTTGGAAAGGTTTCCTTTGGGAATGAAGGGGACGCGGCGGGGTCGGTGTTGCCCCTGAGCGCTGGAGCCGGCGGTGAGAGCGCGGGAATGGGGTTTGCGGGTTTTTTTGGGGGGTTGGGTTTTGGGTTTTTTTTTGTGGGGGTTTGGTGGGTTTATTTGCGGGGTGTTGGAGGGACTTTTCTTGGGGACGAAGGGGACGCGGAGGGGCTGAACTAGCCCCTGACCGCTGGAGCCGGCGGTGAGAGAGAGCGCGGGGATGGGGGGTTTTGGGGGTTTTTTGGGGCGGGTTTGGGGTTTTTGGGTTTGTTTTTTTTTTTGGGGGGGGGGGGGGTTGGGGGGTTTATTTGGGGTGTTGGAAAGGTTTCCTTTGGGAATGAAGGGGACGCGGTGGGGCTGGGCTCGCCCCTCGGCGCTGGAGCCGGCGGTGAGAGACAGCGCGGGGATGGGGGGTTTCGGGGTTGTTTTGGGTTTTTTGGGGGGTATTTTAGGGGTTTTTGTGTGTTTGGGGGGGTTTGTAGGGTTTTTTTGAGGTGTGTTGGAAAGGTTTTGCTTGGGGATGAAGGGGACGCGGAGGGGTTGGTGTTGCCCCAGAGCGCTGCAGGAGGCGGTGAGAGCACGGGAATGGGGGTTTTGGGTTTTTTTTGGGGGGTTTAGGGTTTTTGGGGAGCTTTGGGGGGGGCGTTGTAGGATTTATTGGGGGTGTGTTAGAAAGGTTTCCTTTGGGAATGAAGGGGACGCGGTGGGGCTGGGCTCGCCCTCGGCGCTGAAGCCGGCTGTGAGAGAGAGCGCGGGGATGGGGGTTTTGGGGTTTTTTTGAGGGCTTTAGGATTTTTGGGGTTTTTTGGGGGGGTTTTGGGGGGTTTATTTGGGGTGTTAGAAAGGTTTCCTTTGGGAATGAAGGGGACGTGGCGGGGTTGGTGTTGCCCCTGAGCGCTGCAGGAGGCGGTGAGAGCACGGGAACGGGGGTTTTCTGGGAGTTTTGGGGGTTTTTTTTGGGAGGATTTTAGGGGTTTTTTGTTTGTTTTGGGGCGGGGGGGGGGTTGGAGCGTTTTCTGGGGGGTGTTGGAAAGGTTTTCCTTGGGAATGAGGGGGACGCGGCGGGGCTGGGCTCGCCCCTGAGCGCTACAGGAGGCGGTGACAGCACAGAATGGGGGTTTTGGGGTTTTTTTGGTTTTTTTTTAAATGGGTTTTGGGGTTTTTTTGTGGGGTTTTGGTGGGTTTATTTGCGGGGTGTTGGAGGGACTTTTCTTGGGGACGAAGGGGACGCGGCGGGGCTGAGCTCGCCCCTGAGCGCTGCAGGAGGCGGTGAGAGAGAGCGCGGGGATGGGGGGTTTGGGGTTTTTTTGGGTTTTTGGGGGGTTTTGGGGGGGTTTGTAGGGTTTATTTGCGGGCTGTTAGAAAGGTTTTCCTTGGGAATGAAGGGGACGCGGCGGGGCTGGGCTCACCCTGAGCGCTGGAGCCGGCAGTGAGAGCACGGGAATGGGGGATTTTGTGGGGGATTTTGTTTTTTTTGGGGTTTTTTTGGGAGGCTTTGCTTTGGGGGTATTAGGATTTTTATTTTTATGGACGTCGGAAGGGTTTTCCCCGGGAGCAAAGGGGACGCGGTGGGGTTGTTGTTGCCCCTGAGCGCTGAAGCCGGCGGTGAGAGCGCGGGAATGGGGGTTTGGGGGTTTTTGGGGGGGGTTTAGGGTTGTTTGTTTGTTTGGGGCGGGGGTGGTTGTAGGGTTTATTCGGGCTGCTAGAAAGGTTTTCTTTGGGAATGAAGAGGACGTGGCAGGGTTGGTGTCGCCCCTGAGCGCTGCAGCCGGCGGTGAGAGCGCGGGAATGGGGGTTTGGGGTTTTTTGGGGGGGATTTTAGGGTTTTTGGGTTTTTTGGGGGGGCTTTGTTGGGGGGTTGTAGGGTTTTTTGGGGTGTGTTGGAAACGTTTTCCTTGGGAATGAAAGGAGACCTGGCGGGGTCGGTGCTGCCCCTGAGCACTGCAGCCGGCGGTGAGAGCACGGGAATGGGGGGTTTGGGGTTTTTTGGGGGGATTGATTTTAGGGCTTTGTGGGGGCGTTGTAGGGTTTTTTGGGGTGTGTTGGAAACGTTTCCCTTGGGAAGGAAAGGAGACCTGGCGGGGTCGGTGTTGTCCCTGAGCGCTGCAGGGCAACTCTCAGGGCAACTCTTTGGCTCACGGCGCTGAGAGCGCGGGAATGGGGTTTTTTAGGGGGGATTTTGGGGTATTTTGAGGGGTTTCGGGGGGTTTTAGGATTTTTTTTTTTTTGATGGGTGTCGGAAGGGTTTTCCCCGGGAGGAAAGGGGACGCGGCGGGGCTGGGCTCGCCCCTGAGCGCTGCAGCCGGCGGTGAGAGCACGGGGATTTTGGGGTTGTTTGGGGTTTTTTTGAGGGGGGATTTTGGTTTTTTTTTTGGGTTTTGGAGGCGTTTGGGAGGGTTTGTAGGGTTTATTTGGGGTGTTGGAAAGGTTTCCTTTGGGAATGAAGGGGACGCGGCGGGGCTGAGCTCGCCCCTGAGCGCTGCAGGAGGCGGTGAGAGCACAGGGATGGTTTTCTTTTGGGAGGAGATTTTGATTTTTTGGGGGGGGGCTTTAGGGTTTTTGGGGTTTTTCGGGGGGGGGTTTTGACGGGTTTTGGGTTTTGGGGTTTTTTTGGGGGGTTTTGGAGGTTTTTTTTGGGGTGTTAGAGAGGTTTTCCTTGGGAATGAAGGGGACGTGGCGGGGTTGGTGCTGCCCGTAAGCGCTGCAGGAGGCGGTGAGAGCACGGGAATGGGGGGTTGGGGGTTTTTTGGGGGCGGGTTTGTAGGTTTTTTGGGGGGGGGATTTTAGGGTTTTTTGTTTGTTTTGGAGGGTTTGTAGGGTTTATTTGCGGGATGTGTTGGGAAGGTTTTCCTTGGGAATGAAGGGGACGCGGCGGGGTCGGTGTCACCCCCGAGCGCTGCAGCCGGCGGGGAGAGCCGGGAATGGGGTTTTGGGTTTTTTTTGGGGGGGGGATTTTGGGGGGTTTGTTTGTTTTTTGGGGTTTTTGGGGGGGGATTTTAGGGTTTCTTGTTTGTTTTTGGGGGGAATTTTGGAGGGATTTCTTTGGGAATGAAGGGGACGCGGCGGGGTTGGTGTTGCCCCTGAGCGCTGCAGCCGGCGGTGAGAGCACGGAAATGGGGGTTTTTGGGTTTTTTTTGGGAGGGTTTGGGTTTTTGGGTTTTTTTGGGGGGGCGTTTGGGGTTTTGGGGGTTTTTTGGGGGGGGGTTGTAGGGTTTATTTGGGGTGTTTTAGGAAGGTTTTCTTTGGGAATGCCGGAGACGTGGCTGGGTTGGTGTCAATCCTGAGCGCTGCAGGAGGCGGGGAGAGCAAAAGAATGGGGTTTTTAGGGGGGATTTTGGTTTTTTGGGGTTTTTTGGGGGGTGTTTTTTTGGGGGGTTTGAGATTTTTTTCTGATGGGTGTCGGAAGGGTTTTCCCCGGGAGGAAAGGGGACGCGGCGGGGCTGGGCTCGCCCCTCAGTGCTGCAGGAGGCGGTGACAGCACGGGAATGGGGGATTTTGGGTTTTTTAGGGTTTTTTTGGGGGGTTTTGGGGAGGGTTTGTAGGGTTTTTTTGGGTGTGTTGGAAAGGTTTTCCTTGGGAATGAAGGGGACGCGGCAGGGTTGGTGTTGCCCCTGAGCGCTGCAGCCGGCAGTGAGAGCACGGGAATGGGGGTTTTTGGGTTTTTTTTGGGAGGGTTTGAGGTTTTTGGGGTTTTTTGGGGGGGGGCGTTTGGGGTTTTTGGGGTGTTTGGGGGGGGGTTGTAGGGTTTATTTGCGGTGTTTTAGGAAGGTTTTCTTTGGGAATGCAGGAGACGTGGCTGGGTTGGTGTCGCCTCTGAGCGCTGCAGGAGGCGGGGAGAGCAAAAGAATGGGGTTTTTAGGGGGGATTTTGGTTTTTTGGGGTTTTTTGGGGGGTGTTTTTGGGGGGTTTGGGGGTTTTAGGATTTTTCTGATGGGTGTCGGAAGGGTTTTCCCCGGGATGAAGGGGACGCGGCGGGGCTGGGCTCGCCCCTCAGCGCTGAAGGAGGCAGTGAGAGCGCGGGGGTGGTTTTTTTGGGTGTTTTTGGAGGAGATTTGGGGGGTTTTTAGGGGGATTTCAGGGTTTTTTGGTTGTTTTGGGGGGGTTTGGAGGGTTTATTTGCGGGGTGTTAAAAGGACTTTTCTTGGGGACGAAGGAGACGCGGTGGCGCTGGGCTCGTCCCTGAGCGCTGCAGCCGGCGGGGAGAGCCCGGGAATGGGGGTTTGGGGTTTTTTGGGGTTTTTTTTGGGGGGGCTTTGGGGTTTGGGGTTTTTTTTTGAGAGGGGTTGGGGTTTTGGGGGGTTTTGGGAGGGTTTGTAGGGTTTATTTGGGGTGTTGGAAAGGTTTTCTTTGGGAATGAAGGGGATGTGGCAGGGTTGGTGTTGCCCCTGAGCGCTGGAGCCGGCGCTGAGAGCACGGGAATGGGGGTTTGGGGTTTTTTTCGGGGGGATTTTGGGGTTTTTGTTTGTTTTTTGGGGTTTTGGGGGGGGATTTTAGGGTTTCTTGTTTGTTTTTGGGGGGGAATTTTGGAGGGTTTTCCCTGGGAATGAAGGGGACGTGGCGGGGTCGGTGTCGCCCCTGAGCGCTGGAGCCGGCGGTGAGAGCGCAGGGATGGGATTTTTGGTGTTTTTTTGGGAGTTTTTGGGTTTTTTGGGGGGGGATTTTAGGGTTTTTGTTTGTTTGGGGGGGGCTGGAGGGGTTTTTTGGCGGGTGTTTGAAAGGTTTTCCTTTGGGAATGAAGGGGACGCGGCGGGGTCGGTGTCACCCCCAAGAGCTGCAGCCGGCAGTGAGAGGACGGGAATGGGGTTTTTGGGGTTTTTGGGGTTTTTGGGGGGAGATTTGGGGTGGTTTTTTTTTGGTTTTGTGGGGTTTTGGACGGTTTATTTGCGGGGTATTGAAAGGACTTTGCTTGGGGACGCGGCGGGGCTGCGCTCGCCCCTGAGCGCTGCAGGAGACGTTGAGAGCACGGGAATGGGGTTTTTTGGGTTTTTTTTGGTTTTTTGGGGTTTTTTTTTTGGGGGGGGGGGTTGGGGTTTTGGGTTTTTTTTGGGGGAGGCTTGGAGGGTTTATTTGGGGTGTTGGAAAGGTTTTCTTTGGGAATGAAGGGGACGCGGCGGGGTCAGTGTCACCCCCGGGCGCTGCAGGCGGCGGGGAGAGCGCGGGGATGGGGGTTTTTTGGGGAATTGAGGGGATTTTGGGGTTTTTGGGGTATTTTGTGGGGTTTGGGGGGGGTTATGGGGTTTATTTGCGGGGTGTTGGAGGGACTTTTCTTGGGGACGAAGGGGACGCGGCGGGGCTGGGCTCGCCCTGAGCGCTGCAGGAGACATTGAGAGCACGGGAATGGGGGTTTTTGGGGTTTTTTTGGGGTTTTGTTTGGGTTTTTTTTGGGGGGGGGGTTTGGGGGGATTTTCAATGGGAATGAAGGAGACGCGGCGGGGTCGGTGTCACCCCTGAGCGCTGGCGGTGAGAGCACGGGAATGGGGTTTTTGGGTGTTTTTGGGGTTTTATTTTGGGTTTTTTGGGTGGTTTTGGGTTTTTTTGGGGGGATCTTAGAGGAGGTTCGGAAAGATTTTCTCTGGGAGTCACGGGGACGCTGCTGCCAGCCCCGAATGCAGAGCCTGGAAATGGGGTTGGGGTTTTTTGGGGTTTTTTTTTGGGGTGATTTTGGGGTTTTTTGGGGTGGTTTTGGGTTTTTTGGGGGATTTTTTGGGTTTTGTGGGGTTTTTGGAGGTGGTTTTGGGGGGTCTTACAGGAGGTTTGTAAAGATTTTCTCTGGGAGTCCAGGGGACGCTGCTGCCAGCCCTGAATGCAGAGCCTGGAAATGGGGTTGGGGGATTTTTTTGGGGCGGTTTTGGGGTTTTTGGGTGATTTTTGGGTTTTTTTGGGGTTTTTTTTGGGGGTGTTTTTGGGGTTTTTGGGTGTTTTTGGGGTTTTTTTTTTTTTTTTTTTTGGTGTTTCAGAGGGGTTTTGTGGCCGGACTTTGGGGTTCGCAGGGGATTTGGGGTCAGCCCTGAGCACGGGGCTGAGTTTGGGGTTTTTGGGGTTTTTGGGGGAGTTTTTAGGGTGGTTTGGGGGGGCGTGGAGGGGTTTTGGGGTTTCTGGGGGGGATTTGAAGGAAATTTTTAGGGCGCGTCCCGGGAATTTGGGGTTGGCCGGGTTTGGGGTCAGCCCCGAGTGGCGGCAGGTTGGGAAAAAGGGATTTGGGGGATTTTGGGGGAGTTTTTGGGGTGTCCAGAGGGGTTTTTTTAGGGTTTTCCCTGGGAACGGCGGGGTCGGTGTCGCCCCTAAAGGGATTTTTTGGGGTTTTTTTTGGGGGGAGGGATTTGGAGGGTTTTTTGGAAAGGTTTTGGGGTTTTTTGGAAAGGTTTTGGGGTTTTTTGGAAAGGGTTTTGGGGTCTTTTGGAAGGATTTTGGGGTTTCTGGAGGGGTTTTGGGGTTTTTGGAAAGGTTTGGGGTTTTTTGGAGGGGTTTTGGGGTTTTTTTGGAAAGTTTTTGGGGTCTTTTGGAAGGATTTTGGGGTTTCTGGAGGGGTTTTGGGGTCTTTTGGAAAGGGTTTGGGGTTTTCTGGAGGGGTTTTGGGGTTTCTGGAGGGGTTTTGGGGTTTTTTTTGGAAGGGTTTTGGGGTTTTTTGGAAAGGTTTTGGGGTTTCTGGAGGGGTTTTGGGGTTTTTTTTGAGGGGTTTTGGGGTTTTTTGGAAAGGTTTTTGCCGCTATTTCAGGGCTTGGTCTCTTCCCTGAACCCAAAAACCGGGATTTTTTTGGGGGGTTTCGGAAAAATTTTGGAAGGAAATTTGGGGTTGGGCGGGGTTGGCGTCACCCTTCAACCTCGGCAGCGGCGGGGAGGCCCCAAAAAAGGGGATTTTGGTTTTTTTTTTTAATCGGTTTTGGGGTTTTTTTCCTCGGTTTCGGGATTTTTAATGAATTTTGGGGGTGTTTTTTCTGGGTTTTGGGGTTTTCTTTCTGCGTTTTAGGGTTTTCTTTCTGAGCTTTGGGATTTTTTTCTGGGTTTTGGGGTTTCCGGAGGGTTTTTGGGGTGGTTTGGGGTTTCCTGGAGGGTTTTTGGGGTGGTTTGGGGTTTCCGGAGGGTTTTTGGGGTGGTTTGGAGCTTTTTTTCCTCGGGAATTCGGGCTCCGGCGGGGTCGGTGCCGCCCCGACCCCCGACCCGGCTGGAAAGGGGATTTTTTTTTTTTTTTTTGCTTTTTGGGTTTTTTTTTGGGGTTGAAATTTGGGCTGAGGCCGCCAGGGGTAGCAGCGAAATCCCGAATGTTTGATTGGGCGGCGTGCCTTTGAAAACCCCCCAAAAAAACCCCAAAAGAACCCCCAGAAACCCCCAAAAAACCCAACCCCCCCAAAAAAAAACCCCAAAAAACCCTCAAAAAAAACCCCCCAAAAATACCGAAAAAAACCAAAAAAACCCCCCACCCCCCCAAAAAAAATCTCAAATAAAACCGCAAAAAAACCCAAAAAAAAAACCCCAAAAACCCCCCCCCAAAAAAAAACCCCAAGAAAACCCTCCAAAATACCCCCCAAAGCCCCCTAAAAAAACCGAAAAAAACCCCAAAAAACCCCCAAACCCCCCAAAAAAACTCAAAAACCCCCCAAAAAAACAAAAACAAAAAAAACCCAAAAAACCCCAAGAAACCCCCCCCCAAAAAAACCCGAAGACCCCCCCAAAAAACCGAAAAAAACCCAAAAAACCCCAAGAAAAAAAAAAAAACCAAACCACAAAACCCCAAAAAAACCCCAAAACCACCCCCCCAAAAAAACCCCCAAAATCTCCCCAAAACCTCCCCCCAAAAAACCCCCCAAAACCACAAAAACCTCAAAACCCCCTAAAGATGCAAATATCCCATAAAAAACCAAACCGGGGACGGGGATGAGCGGCCGGAGGGAGGAAAAAAGGGGAAAAAAAGGGAAAAATCCTAAAAAAAAACCCAAAATCCGGGGTGGTTTTGGGGTCGGGGTGAAGGAAAAAGGGGGAAAATGGGAAAAATCCTAAAAAAAACCTCAACAAAAAAAAAAAAGGCATTTTGGGGAGGATTTTTAGTTTAAAAAAGGTAGAAAAGGGGAAAAAATCCTAAAAAAAATCAACAATCCGGGGTGGTTTTGGGATCAGGGTGAAGGAAAAAGGGAAGAAAATGGGGAAAAATGGGAAAAAACCTAAAAAATCTCAACAAAAAAGGCATTTTGGGGGAGGGTTTTTAATTTAAAAAAGGGGGAAAGGCATTTTCGGCAGGTTTTTTAATTAAAAAAAGGGGCGTAAAGGTATTTAGGGGGAGGATTTTTTAATTAAAAAAAGGGAAAAAAAGGCATTTTTGGGGAGGATTTTTAATTAAAAAAAGGGGAAAAAAGGGAAAAATCCTAAAAAAACCTGAACAAAAAAGGCATTTGGGGGGGGGGGGGGGGGTTTAATTTAAAAAAAAAGGGGGGGAATGGGAAAAAAATTCTTAAAAACTCAACAAAAAAAGGCATTTTTGGGGAGATTTTTTAATTAAAAAAAGGGGGGGGAAATGGCATTTTCGGCAGGTTTTTTGATTTAAAAAAGTGGGGGAAAAGGTATTTTGGGGGAGGATTTTTTATTTAAAAAAAGGGAAAAATGGCATTTGTGGGGAGGATTTTTTTAATTAAAAAAGGGGAAAAAAGGTATTTTGGGAGGGTTTTTAATTAAAAAAAGGGGGAAAAGGCATTTTCGGCAGGTTTTTTGATTTAAAAAAAGGGGAAAAAAGGCATTTTTGGGAAGGGTTTTTAAATTAAAAAAAAAGGGAAAAAAGGTTTTTTAGGGAGGATTTCTTAATTTAAAAAAAGGGAAAAAAGATATTTTGGGGAGGGTTTTTAGGTAAAAAAAAGATAAAAAGGCGTTTTGGGTTTTTTTTGTGAGGGATAAAACAAAGGGGGAGGTTGGGGGAGGCGTTTTTAAAGGGGAAAAGGGGATTTTGCGGAGTTTTTTTTGGGGGGGATAAAAAAGGGGAAAAGTCGCTTTTGGAGGAGTTTTGGGGTTTTTAAGGGAGAAAAATCGGATTTTTCAGGCCGGGGTTGGGTTTTTTAAAGGAAAAAAAAATCCGATTTTGGGTTTTTTAGTGGAAAAAAATCAAATTTTCAGCGCGGGGTTATTTTTTTTTTAAGGGAGAAAATCAGATTTTGCGGTTTTTTTTTTTTTTTTGTGGAAAAATGGGATTTTCAGCGCGGGGTTGGGTTTTTTTAGGGGAAAAAAATTAGATTTTGGGGTGGTTTTTTTTAGTGGAAAAATGGGATTTTCAGCGCGGAGTTGGTTATTTTTTTTTAGTGGAAAAATCGGATTTTCAGGCCGGGATTGGGTTTTTTTAGCGGAAAAAATCAGATTTTGGGGTTTTTTAGTGGAAAAATCGGATTTTCAGCGCGAGGTTGGCTGTTTTTTAAGGGAAAAAATCAGATTTTGGGGTTTTTTATGGAAAAAATCGATTTTTCGTCGGTTTTTTTAGTGGGAAAAATAGACTTTTCAGCGCGGTGTTGGGGTTTTTTTAGTGGAAAAAAAATCAGTTTTTGTGGGTTTTTTAGTGGAAAAAAATCGAATTTTCAGCTCGGGGCTGGTTGCTTTTTAAGGGAAAAAAATCAGATTTTGGGTTTTTTTCAGCGGAAAAAATTAGATATTGAGGTTTTTTTAGCGGGAAAAAATCGAATTTTGTGACTTTTTTTAGCGGGAAAAATCAGATTTTGTGGGGTTTATTAGCATAAAAAATCGAATTTTGTGGGTTTTTTTAGCGGAAAAAATCGATTTTTGTGAGTTTTTTTAGCGGAAAAAATCAGATTTTGGGGTTTTTTTAGCAGAAAATATCGAATTTTGTGGGTTTTTTAGCGGAAAAAATCAGATTTTTTTGGTTTTTAGCGGAAAAAATTAAATTTTGTGAGTTTTTTAGCGGAAATCCTCAGATTTTGTGGGTTTTTTAGTGGAAAAAATCGAATTTTCATCGCGGGGTTGGGGCGTTTTTTAGCGGAAAAAATCAGATTTTTTTGGGTTTTTAGCGGAAAAAAATCGAATTTTGTGGGTTTTTTAAGCAGGAAATATCAAATTTTGGGGTTTTTTTTAGCGGAAAAATCAGATTTTGTGGGTTTTTTAGTAGAAAAAATCTAATTTTGTGAGTTTTTTTAGCGGAAAAAATCGAATTTGGTGGGGTTTTTTTAGCGGAAAAATCGGGATTGTGGGGTATTTTGAGTGGAAAAAAAATCGAATTTTGTGAGTATTTTTAGCGGAAAAAATCAGATTTTGTGGGTTTTTTTAGTGAAAAAGATCGAATTTCGTGGGTTTTTTAGTGAAAAAATCGGGATTGTGGGTTTTTTGGCAGAAAAAAATCAGATTTTGTGATTTTTTTCGCGGAAAAACTTAGATATTGGGGTTTTTTAGCGGAAAAATCAGATTTTGTGAGTTTTTTTTTTAGCGGAAAAAATCAGATATTGGTTTTTTTTTAGCGGAAAAATCAGATTTTGTGTTTTTTTTCGCGGAAAAAAATAGATATTGAGGTTTTTTAGCGGAAAAAATCGAATTTCGTGAGTTTTTTAGCGGAAAAAATCAGATTTTTTGTTTTTAAGCGGGAAAAACCCGGAATTTTCACCTCTGTGCTATGTTTTTGGTTTGTTGTTTTTTTTCGGCAGGCGCTCCGTGGTACCCGATGCACACGCGCTCGCGGAAGAAGCGCAAGCCCTACTCGAAGGTGCAGCTGGCGGAGCTGGAGGGCGAGTTCCTGGTGAACGAGTTCATCACCCGGCAGCGGCGCCGGGAGCTCTCGGACCGCCTGAACCTCAGCGACCAGCAGGTGAAGATCTGGTTCCAGAACCGCCGCATGAAAAAGAAAAGACTCCTCCTCAGGGAGCAGGCGCTCTCCTTCTTTTAAACTGCGGAAAGGAGAGGGGGGGAAAGGGAAAAAATATAAAAAAAAAAAAAAAGAAGGAGGGGAAAAAATAAGGAGGAAAAAAAAAGGAGGAAAAAATTAGAAGGAAAAATATAAGGAGGAAAAATATAAGAAGGAAAAAAAATAAGGAGGAAAACAAGAAGGGGAAAAAAAAAGGAGGAAAAAAAATAAGGAGGAAAAAAATATAAGGAGGAAAAAAATTAGAAGGAAAAAACATTAGAAGGAAAAAATAAGAAGAAAAAAAAAAAGAAGGAGAAGAACGGAAAAGAAGGGAGAAGAAGGAAGAAAGAAGGAAGAAGAAAGAAGGAAGGAAAAAGAAAGGGGAAAGGGAAAAGGGAAAAAAAAACCCCGAACAAAAAAGAAAACCCCAAAAATTCCCTCAAAAAAAAAAAAAAAAAAAAAAAAAACCAACCCAAAAAAACCCCCAGCGAACAAAAAAATACCGAACAAAAAAACCCCAAAAAACTCCCCAAAAACCCCAGCAAACAAATAAACAAACAAGAACAAAAAAGCCACAAAAAACTCCCCCCAAAAAACCCCAAAAAACCCCAAAAATCCGCAGCAAACAAACAAAAAACGAACAAAAAAAACCACCAAAAAAGAACAAAATCCCCCCAAAAAATCCCCGAACGAACAAAACCAAACCAAACAAAAAAAACCCCCAAAACCCCCAAACGAACAAACAAAAAAACCGAACAAAAAACCCAAAACCCCTCCCAAAAAAACCCCAAACGAACAAAACAAAACAAAAAACCCCAAAACAAAACCAACCCCCCCCCAAAACCCCAAATGAACAAAACAAAAACCAAACAAAAAAAAAACCCAAAAAACCCCCAACAAACGAACAAACCCCCCCCAAAAAAAACCCCAAAAAACCCCAAAAAACCCCCCAAAATAAAAAAACCCAAACAAAACAAAACAAAAAACCCAACAGAAAAACCACCGGCAATAAACAACAACATTAAAAAAATCGACGAAAAAAAAAGAAATTTAATTAATAGAAATAATTAACGGCGGAATCGCCGCTCGAAAGTGGGAAAAAAAAAAAAAAAAAAAAAAAAAAAAGAAATTGGCCCTCGCGCACATTTAAAAAAAAAATCAATTGAAGGAAAAATGAGGAAAAAAAAGATTTTTTTTCCAAATTGAAAAAGCTCCCGCACTGAGATTCTGAATCGGGGGATAAAGGAGGAAAAAAAAAATCGCTTAAAATAGGGGAAAAATGAGAAAAAAAAAATCAAAAAATGACCCCAAGGCCGGCAGCGGGAAAAGCAGAAAAAATCGAGAATATTCGGAAATATCGCCGAGGGCAGGGAAGGAAAATGTTCCGCGGAGGGGATGCAGGGAAGGGACTTTTTGGTTTTTTGGGGTTTTTTTGGGGTTTTTTTGGGTTTTTTTGGAGGTTTTTCCGAGGCCCAGCTCAGGTAGGAGCGCGGAAATTCCCGGATTTTTCCCCAAAATGGGATCCCGGGCTGCGGGGCGGGGGGAGGAGCGAAAAGAGGCGGAAATTCTGGATTTTGGGATTTTTGGGGGCAGGAGTTCGGGTTCGGGGGCCGGAGGGGTTAAACGCGGGGATTTGGGGGGATTTGCCCGGGTTTGGTGCGGCTGGAAATTGGATTTATCCCGGGAATATCCTGGATTTATCCTG
>WQNJ02000323.1:0-59590 GCA_016584745.2 Phylloscopus trochilus trochilus | reverse complement strand
TCCCCCTCAGACACCCCCAATCCCCCTCAGATCCCTCCAAGTCCTCCCTCAGACCCCCCCAAACCCCCCCAGAACCCCAAATCCCCTTCGATTCCCCTCCAAATCCCCTCAGACCCCCACAATCCCTCAGACACCTCCAGTTCCCCCTCAGACCCCCCAAATCCCCCCTCAGACCCCACAAATCCCCCCAGAAACCCCAAATCCCCTTCGATTCCTCCCCAAATCCCCCCTCAGACACCCCAAACCCCCCTGAGGTCCCCCCCAAATCCCCCCTCAGACACCCCCAAATCCCCCTGAGACCCCCAAATCCCTCCTCAGACCCCCCAATCCCCTCAGACCCCCACAAATCCCCCTCAGACACCCCAAACCCCCCTGAGGTCCCCCCAAATCCCCTCTCAGACCCCCCAAATCCCCCAGAAACCCCAAATCCCCTTCGATTCCCCCCTCCCCAAATCCCCCCCAATTCCTCTCTCTCTCCCCCTCCCCAGAAACGCTGGGCCAACGAGCGCCTCCTCCAACCCAAGAAAATCTCCCTGGAGGAGGAAAATCTCTACGAGGTGACCCCAGGAGAGCCTAAATCCCCCTCCCCAAAAAAAAAAAACGGGGCTGGGGGTGCCCCCCACCCCCCGAACCAAGCCCCCCCACCCCAATTTCTCCCCCCTCTCTCCCCTCCTCAGGGGCTGAACCTGGACGAGTGCTCCATGTACGAGGACATCTCCCGGGAGGTGCAGCCCACCTACCAGGACGTGGGGACCCTCCCCGCCGCCGAGGGGCTGCTGGAGAAACCTTGAGGGGACCCCCACCCCAAATAAAGGGTGGGGGGGGGATCCCACAGGGACCACCCTTCCCCCTAAAAAAAAAAAAGTTTTGCTTTTGTGACTCAAGGCTGTTGCTGCTGCCCCCCCCTTACCCCACCCCAAAATAAAGCTTAAAGGAATAATTTCCATTTTCCCCCATTTTCCCCAGTTTTCCCCCCATTTTACCCCAATTTCCCCCCATTTTTCCCCATTATCCCCAGTTTTTCCCCCATTTTACCCCATTATCCCCAGTTTTTCCCCCATTTTTCCCCATTATCCCCAATTTCCCCCCCCATTTTACCCCATTATCCCCAATTTCCTCCCGTTTTACCCCATTATCCCTCGCCTGCGGCTGGTAAACTGCTAATAAATCATTAACGGATTGATAATAAAGTTGTCAAAAAGTAACTTCAATTCCTCTCCGTTATCCCCAGTTTTCCCCCATTTTTCCCCATTATCCCCAATTTCCCCCCATTATTCCCATTTTCACTCACTGTCTTCCCTCTTTATCCCCACATTCCCCCATTGTTTTCCATTATATTCTCCCGTTTTGCCCCACTATCGCCATTTCCCCCCAATTACTCCAAATTTCCCTCACTGGACCTATTTCTCCCCTTTTGCCTTCATTTTACTGCCTTATTTTCCTTCTTTCCTCCCACTTTTCCCTCATTTTCACCCGTTATTCCCAATTTTTCCACTCTTCCCTCGGACCCGTCGCCGATTCCCCTCACGGAGGCCCCGCCCCTCCCTCCCAGCTCAGCCTTTTCCCGCCTTTGCGCTCTCGGCCAATCAGCGCCCGACCGCTGGGTCCCCGCGGGCCAATCGGAGCGAAGCGCGGGAAAACTCCAGCGACCCCTGGCGCCCAACGGACGCCGGCGCGAGGCGACGCTGGCCCCGCCCACCGGCGCGTGAGGGGGGCAGGTGGGGGGGGTGGAAATTGGGGAGAAATTGCGAAAAATGGGGAAAAAATGAGGAGAAATTGGGCAAAATGGGGCGTCCTGAGGGGGAAACGTGGGGCCTAGAAAGGAATGGAGGGGTCTGGGGGGGGAGATCTGAGGGAAAGTTGAGAGCTGGAGCAGGGCCTGAGGGGCCCTTCAGGGGGGGCCTGGGGATATTGGGGGATATCTGAGGGGGAAATGGGGGGAAACCTGAGGGGAACTCGGGGTCCTGGGGGTCCCTAGGGGGGCTTAGGGGGGAATAGGAAGCTCTAGGTGGGAAACTGAGGTGGAATTGAGGGACTCTGAGGGAAAAGGTCCTGGGGAGGTGAATTAGTGGGGGTCCTGTGAGGTTCCATGAGGGGGAAATGGGGATCCTGAGGGGGCGGGGGGAGGAGAAAACTCTTCAGAAACCTTTCAGAAACCTCCCTTTTTTCAACTTTTTTTTTTTTCTTTATTTCTTCCCCTCAGCTGCCACCATGAGCCACCACCGCTCCCTCCCCGTCCCCACCCGCTCCAAACCCAACGCCTCCGGACCAAACGGGAACGCAACGCCGCCAAATTCGGCCCCAAAGCGCCTTTGGGGGGCTCCCGGCGAGCTCCCACCCAACTCCCCGCTGGCTCCAACCTCCCCCCTGGGGGGGTCTCCTTTTGGGGAGCCCCCTGGGTCCCCCCAAACCCGTGGTGATCACTCAGAACCGCCTCTGCCACCGCGGCATCTTCAAGCACCAGGTCAAATCTCTCGACGTCCGCCGCCTGCTGACCCCCGTGCCTGGCAAGGATGAGCCCCCTCCAGCCCCCCAAATTGAGGAGGGGGATGCCCTGGGGGTCCCTGCGAGGGGCTGAAGGAGCTGGTGGCCGCTCTGGCCTCGCTGCTGGGCAGTTTTGGGGCGTTTTCGGGTCGGGATTTGGTCGGCGAGCGGCGCCGCGGTCTCTTGGCCGTGCTCAGGAGGCACCGACGGGGAGCCCCGGACTTGGGGGTCTTCCTGGCTCACCGGACCCCTGCCCAGCCCCCAGGTAATGCCCCCACCCTGAGGGGAGGAGGGGGGGGGACACCAGAGAAGCCCCCACCCCAAATAAACCCTGGTTTCCAGCAGGTCAGAGCAGCCCCCCCCGGGCAGAGGGGAGGTCCAGACCCCCAGGAGGAGCGGTGGGTTTGGGGGGGTGGGCGTTGGGGGAGCCCCCGGCCGGGACCCCCAGCCCGCTTCGTGCTGTGGAGACGGTGAGTGGCTCAAAAAGAGCCCTGAAAGGATTTGGAAACTGGCCCCCCAAAATATCCCAAACCTGCCCCCAAAAATATCCCAAAACTGCCCCCAAAAATATCCCAAAACTGCCCCCAAAATACCCCAAAAACTGCCCCCAAAAATATCCCAAAACTGCCCCCAAATACCCCAAATTTACTCCAAAACTGCCACAAATTAGCCCAAACCTGCCCCCAAAATCCCCCAAACCTGCCCCCAAAATACCCCAAAAGTGCCCCGAAATACCCCAAAAGTGCCCCCAAACCTGCCCCCAAAATACCCCAAAAGTGCCCAAAAAAGTGCCCCCAAAATACCCCAAAATTGCCCCCCAAATACCCCCAAACCTGCCCCAAAAATACCCCCAAACTGCCCCCAAAATACCCTAAATTTACCCAAAACGCCCCAAAAGTGCCCCAAAAATATCCCAAACCTGCCCCCAAAGTACCCCAAACCGCCCCAAATACCCCAAACTGCCCAAAAATACCCCTAATTCCCCCCAAATACCCCCAAACCTGCCCCCAAAATACCCAAAACTGCCCCAAATACCCCAAATTTACCCCAAATACCCCAAACCTGCTCCCCAAATACCCCAAACCTGCCCCCAAAATACCCAAAACTGCCCCCCAAATACCCTAAATTTACCCCAAAACGCCCCAAAAGTGCCTCAAAAATACCCAAAACTGCCCCTAAAAATATTCCAAAACTGCCCCCAAATACCCCAAAACTGCTCCCAAAAGTGTCGCCAAAGTGCCCCCCAAATACCTCAAAACTGCCCCAAATACCCCAAAACTGCCCCAAAATACTCCCAAACTGCTCCCAAAATACCCCAAATTCCCCCCAAATACCCCAAACCTGCCACCAAAATACCCAAAACTGCCCCCAAATACCCTAAATTTACCCCAAAACGCCCCAAAAGTGCCCCAAAAATATCCCAAAACCTGCCCCCAAAGTACCCCAAAACTGCCCCAAAATATGCCAAAACTGCCCCCCAAAATACCCCAAAATAGCCCAAAAGTGCCCCCCAAATACCCCCAAACCTGCCCCCCAAATACCCCCAAAACCTGCCACCAAAATACCCAAAACTGCCCCAAATACCCCAAAACTGCCCCAAAATATCCCAAGACTTCCCCAAAATACCCTAAAAGTGCCCAAAAACACCCCAAAAGTGCCCCTAAAATACCCAAAACTGCCCCAAATACCACAAATTTACCCCAAAACTGCCCCAAATACCCCAAACCTGCCACCAAAATACCCAAAACTGCCCCCCAAATACCCTAAATTTACCCCAAAACGCCCCAAAAGTGCCCCAAAAATATCCCAAACCTGCCCCCAAAAATATCCCAAAACTGCCCCAAACCTGCCCCCAAAATACCCCAAAAGTGCCCAAAAAAGTGCCCCCAAAATACCCCAAACCTGCCCCCAAAATACCCCAAAACTGCCCCAAATACCCCAAAACTGCCCCCAAATACCCTAAATTTAACCCCAAAACGCCCCAAAAGTGCCCAAAAATATCCCAAACCTGCCCCAAATACCCCCAAACTGCCCAAAAATACCCCTAATTCCCCCCAAATACCCCAAATTTACACAAATACCCCCAAACCTGCCCCCAAAATACCCAAAACTGCCCCCCAAATACCCTAAATTTACCCCAAAACGCCCCAAAAGTGCCCAAAAATACCGCAAAACTGCCCAAAATAGCCCAAAACTGCCCCAAATACTCCAAATTTACCCCAAAACTGCCCCAAAAAACCCAAAATTGCCCCAAAATATCCCAAGACTTCCCCAAAATACCCTAAAGTGCCCAAAAATACCCCAAAAGTGCCCCTAAAACACCCAAAACTGCCCCAAATACTCCAAATTTACCCCAAAACTGCCCCAAATACCCCAAACCTGCCCCAATATCCCAAACCTGCCCCCAAATTCCCCAAATTTACCCCAAAATACCCCAAAACTGCCCCCCAAATACCCTAAATTTACCCCAAAACACCCCAAAAGTCCCCCAAAAATACCCCAAACCTGCCCCCAAAGTACCCCAAAAGTGCTCCCAAAAATACCCCAAAACTGCCCCAAATACCCCAAATTCCCCCAAATACCCCCAAACCTGCCCCAAAATACCCAAAACTGCCCCAAATACCCCAAATTCCCCCCAAATACCCCAAATTTACCCCAAATACCCCAAACCTGCCCCCAAAATACCCCAAACTGCCGCCCAAATACCTAAATTTACCCCAAAACGCCCCAAAAGTGCCCAAAAATACCGCAAACTGCCCCAAAATAGCCCAAAACTGCCCCAAATACCCCAAATTTACCCCAAAATTCCCAAAATACCCCAAATTTTACCCGAAATTCCCCCAAATCTCTCCCGGCAGCCGCCCCCCCGCCCCCCCAGCCCCATTTTCGGAGCCCCCCGCCGAGAGCCCGAGGTGAGTCTGGGGGGGAATTTGGGGGGTGGGGTCTCCCCCCCTGCCCCCATCCCCCCTTTTTTTTGGGGGTGTCCCTGGGGGGTCTCACTGACCCCTCCCCTCCCCCCCAGAGCCCCCTTCCCGTGGCGCTCGGCCGAGGATGAGGAAGATGAGGAGACCCCCGGGGGGCTCCCCCAAACCTGGGGGGGCTCTCCGGGGGGGTTCCTGCCGCCCCCCCTCCCCACTTTTGGGGGTCCCCACAGCCCCCCCAGCAGGAGGAGGAGGAGGAGGGGGATGAAGGCTGGACCCCCTTTGCCCCCCCCCCAGACCCCTCACCCTGGGGAGCCCCCCAAGCCAGACCCCCCAAAACCTGGAGAGCTGAGACCCCCTGGGACCCCCCCAAACCCTCCTGGGACCCCCCAAACCCCCCCGGGACACCCCCAAACCCCCCTGCGACCCCCCCAGACCCCCCCGGGACCCCCCCAAACCCCCCTGGGACCCCCCCAAACCCACCTGGGACCCCCCCAGACCCCCCCGGGACCCCCCCAAACCCCCCTGGGACGCCCCCAAACCCACCTGGGACCCCCCGAGACCCCCCTGCGACCCCCCCAGACCCCCCTGGGACTCCCCTCCCTCCCCCCGACTCCTCTGGGACCCCCCAGACCCCTCCCGGACCCCCCCAAACTGGAGCCCGGACCCCCCCCAGACCCCTCTGGGACCCCCCCGACGCCCCCAGACCCCCTTGGGACCCCAGACCCCGCAGCCCCGACCCCCCCAGACCCCCCCGGACCCCCCCAATCTGGTACCCGGACCCCCCCAGACCCCTCTGGGACCCCCCCGACGCCCCCAGAACCCCTCTGGGACTCCCCAGACCCCCCCCGGAGCCCCCAACCCTGGAGCCCCCGGCCCCTTTGGGACCCCCCGGCCCCTCCCAGACCCTCCAGGGACCCCCCCGGAGCCCCCCAGGCCGCCATGTCGCGATGCTGCTGCCGCCACCCTCGGCTCTGTCGCGACATGCCGCCGCCTCCTCGCGACCCGCAGCCCCCCAAGCGCCGCCGCCGCCGCCCGGATTGGGGAGGGGTCGCGGGCTGGGGGGGAGGGGGGGGTCGCGCCCCCTCCCCCCCCCGCCGCCGCCCCTCCCCCCCTCCTGGGGCTGCGGCTGCCCCTGCAGGGGGCGCTGTTGGGGGGGGAGGGGGCTCGGAGGTGAGGAGGGGGCTGTGATGGGGGGGGAGGGGAGGGGAGGGGGGGGAGGAGACCCCTCCCCTCAATAAAAAACTGTTTGTTCCAGCTGGGGGGGGATCCTGCTGCTTTTTGGGACCCCCCCCGAGAGCCCCCAAATCCCTGGAGACCCCCAAAATCCCCCCGAGACCCCCCCAGACCCCCCCCAAATCCCCTGGAGACCCCCAAAATCCCCCCAAATCCCCTGGAGACCCCCAAAATCCCCCCAAATCCCACCGAGACCCCCCCAGAGACCCCCAAATCCCCTGGAGACCCCCCCAGAGACCCCCAAATCCCACAGAGACCCCCCCAGAGCCCGTAAATTCTCTGGAGACCCCCCAGAGACCCCCCCAGAGCCCCCAAATCCCCCCGAGACCCCCCCCAAATCCCCTGGAGACCCCTCAGAGCCACCCGAAATTCTCTGGAGACCCCCAAAATTCCCCCCGAGACCCCCCGAGACCCCCCCAAATCCCTGGAGACCCCCCAGAGCCCCCAAATCCCCCCGAGACCCCTCAGAGCACCCCAAATTCTCTGGAGACCCCCCCGAGACCCCCCCAAATCCCCTGGAGACCCCCACAGAGCCCCCCAAATCCCCTGGAGACCCCCACAGAGACCCCCCCCAGAGCCCCTAAATTCTCTGGAGACCCCCCCAGAGCCCCCAAATCCCCCCGAGACCCCCCCAAATCCCCTGGAGACCCCTCAGAGCCACCCCAAATTCTCTGGAGACCCCCAAAATCCCCCGAGACCCCCCCCAGAGCCCCCGAATTCTCTCGAGACCCCCCAGAGCCCCCCCCCAAATCCCTGGAGACCCCCCCCAGAGCCCCCCCAAATCCCTCCAAGACCCCCCCAGAGCCCCTGGAGACCCCTCAGAGCCACCCCAAATTCTCTGGAGACCCCCCCGAGACCCCCTCAAATCCCCTGGAGACCCCCCCAGAGCATCTGGAGACCCCCCCAGAGCCCCCAAATCCACTGGAGACCCCCAAAAATCCCCCGAGACCCCCCCAGAACCCCCCAAATTCTCTGAAGAGGGTCCCAAGGGGATTTTGGGGGGTCCCAGGTGAAATTAAAAAAGGAAAACGAGAAAAAATAAATTAAAAAGAGGAAGAGGAAAAAATAAATTAAAAAGCAAAATAGAAAAAAAATAATTTTAAAAGGGAAAAGAATAAAAATTAATTAACCCAAACCTGACACGGTTCCACGAGACAGCCCCGGGGGCTCCACCCCGAACCCATTTTGGCCTCAAATTCCCTTTTTTTTAGGGCCAAAACTGCCCCTTTTTATTGCTCAAACCCCACTTTGGGGCCAAACTCTGCTTTTTGGGTCCAAACTTCCCACCTGGGCACCCCAAATTCCCCCTTTTTGGGCCCAAATTCGCCTTCTTTAGGCCCAGATTCTCTGTTTTTGGGCCAAACCTCTCCCTTCCCGGACCCAAACTCCCCTTTTTGGGTCTAAACTTCCCATCCGGCTGCCCAAATTCTCCTTTTTCAACCCCATATTCTCCCTTTTTGGACCCAAATCTCCCTTTTTTTGCCCCAAATTTTCCCTCCCCGCATCCCCTCGCTTGACCGGTGCTCTTTTCCGGACTACATTTCCCATCACCCCCTTCACCGACTTCCGGTGCAAGCCCCGCCCTCCTCTCCTTATACTGAGGCGGCTTCGGTCACCTGCCCAGCCGCCGCCGCCATGTTCCTGCAGTGCTACACCAACGAGCGCGGGGAGCGCGTTTACACCCTGCGGGTACGGAGCGCTTTCGGGGCGATTTTTGGGGGGTTTGGGGATATTCAGAAGGGATTTGAGGAGGGGTTTTGGGGAGATCCGCGGTGTTTGTGTGTCCGGGGTGCGGTTTGGGAGCGATACGGAGGCGTTCGCGTGTGCTGAGGGGAGCGGCAGATCCAGAGGAATTTGATTTTGGGGGGGATTTTGCGGTGCTGTCGGTGTCTCCCTGACCCCTCATTCCCTCACAGAAGGTGTCCCCGGACGGGACCCCCACACGTTCGGCTCATCCCGCCCGTTTCTCCCCCGATGATAAATTCTCCCGGCACCGCCTGGCGCTGAAGCGGCGTTTCGGGGTGCTGCTCACCCAGCAAGCCCGCACCGTGCTCTGAGCGACCCCAAAAATCCCTCCCGGGACCCCCGGAATGAGCCCGAGATCCTCGGAGCGATCCCTGCAACGAGAGACCCGCAAAAAAACCCCCGGAGAGGAGCCAGAGGAAGGAGGAGGCGAAATAAAATCAAAATGCGGACGGACTGAAAGCGGGATGGAAGGAAGATTTCGAAGAGGAGAAAAACCTCTTTGAAAAGACAAAAGGAGAAAAAAACTTAAATATTAAAGTAGCGGGTGGTCGGGAGACTCTTGAGTTTTAGCGTCCAAATAAATTTGGGGGCGTTTTGTCCTTTTTTGGGGGGCGGTTTTAGGAAGGAATTGAGGGTCTGGGGTCTCCTCGGCCCCCGGGGGGCTCCTGAGGGGCGCTGGGGATGATGGGAGTTGTAGGCGCGGGGATAACGGTTTAACGAGGCCGCGGAGCATCACGGGAGCTAGAGGCGCCGCTGTCGTGGCGCGCTATGGGCGCCGTGAGGCATGACGGGAGTTGTAGTCCCGGAACTCGCTGTTACGGAGAGCTTTGGGGTTCGGGCGGGCGTTTGTGGGTCCACAGGGGCTTTTGGGGGGATCCTTTGGGGTCGGGAAGCGCTTGGGGAGCCGCATTCGGTCTCTTTGGGGCGCGGGGCTTGTAGGGCCAGGACTGAGTTGTGAGGGCGCTCTGTGCGTGCCGCGGGGCATGACGGGAGCTGTAGTCCCGTGCCGTTTAGGCGGCTTTTGCGCGATTTGGGGCACTTGTGGCTCCGAGGAGCCGCTTGGGGCTCCCGAGTGGGCTCTGGGGAGGCGCTCGGGCATCCCGGAGGGGCTGGGGAGCGTCTGTGGAGCTCACGGAGGCGGATAACGGGGGCTCTGCGGAGCGCGCGGCCTAACGGGACTGGTAGTCTCGGCTCTGTCGGGCCGCCATGGAGCCGCGGGGCATGACGGGAGCTGTAGGCCTGCCGCCATTTGGCAGCTATGGAGCAGCAAGGCATGACGGGAATTGTAGGCTAAACCTGATCAAAATGGCTCCGACTTCAAGTCCCGCCCCCCGGCCACGTTCCCGGGCGCTGATTGGCTAAGAGCACCGATGGGCAGGATGCTCGACCAATGGGAGTCGGCGGAGGCGGGAACAGCCCAATTAACCCCTCCAGTCCCACCCAGTCCATCCCAGTTCCCTCCCAGTACAGCCCAGTACCCCCCAGTCCCTCCCAGTACAACCCAGTGTTTTTCCACAGCGTTCCCAGTGTCGCCCAGTATGTCCCAGTCCACGCCAATGTCACTCCCAGTGCGTCCCAGTTTGCCCCAGTATGTCCCAGTCCCTCCCAGTGCCATTCCCAGTATGTCCCAGTCCCTCCCAGTCCCTCCCAGTATGTCCCAGTCCCTCCCAGTTCCATTCCCAGTATGTCCCAGTCCCTCCCAGTATATCCCAGTCTCCCACTGCCTCTCCCAGTCTGTCTCTGCTCTGGCCACGCCCCTTCCACTGACCACGCCCCTTTCTTTCTTGCCCCGCCCCCTTCCAGTTCCCCCCCCTCATTTCCAGTTCCTCGTGGCTGCCCTGGGAAGGTGAGTGGGGCCCCCAGTCCCTCCCAGTCCATCCCAGTAACTCCCAGTAACCCCCCAGTAACCACCCAGTAACCCCCCAGTCCATCCCAGTAACCCCCCAGTCCCTCCCAGTCCGTCCCAGTAACCCCCCAGTCCTTCCCAGTAACCCCCCAGTCCCTCCCAGTCCATCCCAGTAACCCCCCCAGTCCATCCCAGTAACCCCCCAGTCCATCCCAGTAACCCCCCAGTCCCTCCCAGTCCTTCCCAGTAACCCCCCAGTCCATCCCAGTCCTTCCCAGTAACCCCCCAGTCCTTCCCAGTAACCCCCCAGTCCATCCCAGTAACCCCCCAGTCCATCCCAGTCCATCCCAGTAACCCCCCAGTCCATCCCAGTAACTCCCAGTAACCCCCGAGTCCTTCCCAGTAACCCCCCAGTCCTTCCCAGTAACCCCCCAGTCCATCCCAGTAATCCCCCAGTCCATCCCAGTCTCCCCCAGTCCCTCCCAGTTTGCCCAGTTCTCTCCCAGTAGCCCCCAAATCCCAACCCCTCCCCCCTTTCCCCGTCCCAGTCTCTCCCAGTCAGTTCCAGTTCCCCCCAGTTTGTCCCAGTCCCGCCCTGCTCAGGAATCCCAGTGACTCATCCCCCCCCCCAGTCCCCCCCAGTTCAACCCAGTCCCCTCCCAGTCCCCTCCCAGTTTGTCCCAGTCCCCTCCCAGTTTGTCCCAGTTCCCTCCCAGTTCCCTCCCAGTTCGCTCCCAGTCCCTCCCAGTTTGTCCCAGTCCCCTCCCAGTTCGCTCCCAGTCCCTCCCAGTTCAACCCAGTCCCTCCCAGTTTGTCCCAGTCCCCTCCCAGTTCGCTCCCAGTCCCTCCCAGTTCAACCCAGTCCCTCCCAGTTTGTCCCAGTCCCTCCCAGTTTGTCCCAGTCCCCTCCCAGTTCGCTCCCAGTCCCTCCCAGTTCAACCCAGTCCCTCCCAGTCCCTCCCAGTCCCTCCCAGTCCCTCCCAGTCCCTCCCAGTTTGTCCCAGTCCCCTCCCAGTCCCTCCCAGTTTGTCCCAGTCCCTCCCAGTTTGTCCCAGTCCCCTCCCAGTTTGTCCCAGTCCCTCCCAGTTTGTCCCAGTCCCTCCCAGTCCCTCCCCCCCGGGACCCTCTGGAATTTCCCCACCCCCAGGGGTCAAAGGTCACGGAATGGAGCGGGAAAGGCTCGGAGCACTGGTGATACTGGGAGGTACTGGGAGGGGACTGGGAGGGATTGGGACAAACTGGGAGGGACTGGGATGGACTGGGAGGGAACTGGGAGGGACTGGGAGGGACTGGGAGGGAACTGGGAGGGACTGGGAGGGAACTGGGAGGGACTGGGAGGGACTGGGAGGGAACTGGGATGAACTGGGAGGGACTGGGAGGGACTGGGCTGATTCCGGGGGGTTACTGGGAGGAACTGGGGGCAGTGCCTGCCCCAAACTGGTTTAACTGGTGTCCCCTCCCCCCTCCCAGTTCTGTCCCTGGCCAGAGGGGACCCCCCCGGTGAGTGACTGGGACACACTGGGACAAACTGGGAGGGACTGGGATGGAACTGGGACAAACTGGGAGGGACTGGGAGGGAACTGGGACAAACTGGGAGGGACTGGGATGGGCTGAGATAGAAACCCCATACTGGTTTATACTGGGAGGGAGGGTCCATACTGGTTTATACTGGTTTGTACTGGTTTGTACTGGTTTATACTGGCCTGTACTGGTTTATACTGGGAGGGAGGGTCCATACTGGTTTAAACTGGTCCGTACTGGTCCATACCAGTCTATAGTGGTCTGTACTGGTCTATACTGGTCCATACCGGTTTTTACTGGTTTTCACCAGTTTATACTGGGAGGAGGGGTCTGTACTGGTTTATACTGGTCCATACTGGTTCATACTGGTTTATACTGGTTTATACTGGTCCCTCTAACCCCTCCCTTCCCCCCCCCAGATGCCACCAGTCCCTTCCACTATGGTGAGTGTGGGGAACTGGGAGGGACTGGGAGGGAACTGGGAATGTCCCCAGGGTGTCCCAGGTGTCCCCAGCTGTCCCCAGGTGTGCACAGGTGTGTCCCAGGTGTGTCCCAGCTGTCCCCAGGTGTGTCCCAGGTGTCCCCAGGTGTGCCCCAGCTGTCCCCAGGTGTGTCCCAGGTGTGCCCCAGGTGTGTCCCCAGGTGCCCCCAGGTGTGTCCCAGCTGTCCCCAGGTGCCCCCAGGTGTGTCCCCAGGTGTGCCCAGGTGTGTCCCTGTCCCCTCCCCAGACTGGTGTCACCTGCGCGTCGGGGGCCTGGTGGTGGCCGCGGTGCTGAGCGTGCTGGGGGTCATCGTCCTGTTCAGTGAGTGCCACCTGTGTCACCTGTGTGTGTCACCTGTGTGTGTGTCCTGTGTGTCACCTGTGTCACACCTGTGTCACCTGTGTGTGTCACCTGTGTGTGTCACCTGTGTGTGTCACCTGTGTCACACCTGTGTGTCACCTGTGTCACCTGTGTGTGTCACCTGTGTGTCACCTGTGTGATCTGTGTGTCACCTGTGTGTGTCACCTGTGTGTGTCACCTGTGTGTGTCACCTGTGCCACCTGTGTGTCACCTGTGCCACCTGTGTCACCTGTGTGTGTGTCACCTGTGTGTGCCACCTGTGTGTGTCACCTGTGTGTCACCTGTGCCACCTGTGTGTCACCTGTGCCACCTGTGTGTGTCACCTGTGTGTCACTGTGTGTGTCACCTGTGTGTGTCACCTGTGTGTCACTGTGTGTGTCACCTGTGCCACCTGTGTGTCACCTGTGTGTCACTGTGTGTGTCACCTGTGTGTGTGTCCTGTGTGTCACCTGTGTCACACCTGTGTCACCTGTGTGTGTCACCTGTGTGTGTCACCTGTGTGTGTCACCTGTGTCACACCTGTGTGTCACCTGTGCCACCTGTGTGTCACCTGTGCCACCTGTGTGTGTCACCTGTGTGTCACTGTGTGTGTCACCTGTGTGTGTCACCTGTGTGTCACTGTGTGTGTCACCTGTGCCACCTGTGTGTGTCACCTGTGTGTCACTGTGTGTGTCACCTGTGTGTGTCACCTGTGTGTCACTGTGTGTGTCACCTGTGCCACCTGTGTGTCACCTGTGCCACCTGTGTCACCTGTGTGTGTCACCTGTGTGCCACCTGTGCCACCTGTGTGTCACCTGTGTGTCACACCTGTGTCACCTGTGTGTGTCACCTGTGTGCCACCTGTCCCCTGTGTCACACCTGTGTGTCACCTGTTTGTTACCTGTGTGTCACCTGTGTGTCCCCAGTGTCACCTGGGGGGGGTCCCTGATGTCACCTCTGTGTCCCCTCAGGTGGGAAGTGCAAGTGCCGGAGCAAGGCCAGGTGAGACACCTGGGGACACCTGGGGACATTGGGGGGACATTGGGGACACTTTGGGGACATTGGGGACATTTGGGGACACTTTGGGGACACTTTGGGGACATCGAGGTGTCCCCGCAGCCGCCGCCGCCCCCCGGAGCCGTCACCTCTGCCTGGGACAGGTGAGTGTCCCCTCCCCACCTTGGGGACATCGGGGGGGGGACAGGGAGGGGACAGGGAGGGGACAGGGAGGGGACAGTGCCACCCTGACCCCGCCCCCTCCCTCCGCAGGAGCCGCCAGCTCCTGCTGAGCTGTCCCCAGGTGTCCCCAGGTGTCCCCAGGTGTCCCCAAGAGGTGACAGCGGGGAGGGGCCGAACCCCCCCCCCAAATGTCCCCAAGATGTCCCCAAGATGTCCCCAAGATGAATAAAAATGGGTGAAAACCAAAGGATTTCGGTCATTGGGGGAGGGGCGGGGACACCGCGGGGGACACGGGGACATCGGGGTGGGGACATTGGGTCAGTGGTGGCCTTGGGGACACTGAGTCCCTGGTGGCCTTGGGGACAGCAGGGCGATGGTGGCATCAGGTGACACAAAGCCAAGGGTGACATTGAACGATGGTGGCCTCAGGGACATTGGGTCCCTGGTGGCCTTGGGGACACTGAGGCGATGGTGGCACCGGAAGAGGACACCAGACCAACAATGGCACTGGAGTGACACGGCCTTGGGGACATTGGGTCATTGGTGGCCTTGGGGACATCGGGGTGGTGGTGGCACCAGGAGAGGACACAAAGCCTTGGGGACAGCAGGGCGATGGTGGCATCAGAAGGTGACACAAAGCCAAGGGTGACATTGAACGATGGTGGCCTTGGGGACATTGGGTCCCTGGTGGCCTTGGGGACACTGAGGCGATGGTGGCCTTGGGGACATTGGGTCATTGGTGGCCTTGGGGACATTGGGTCCCTGGTGGCCTTGGGGACACTGAGGCGATGGTGGCACCAGGAGAGGACACCAGACCAACGATGGCACTGGAGTGACACGGCCTTGGGGACATCGGGGCAATGGTGGCACCAGGAGGGGACACGAGGCCTTGGGGACATTGGGTCACTGGTGGCCTTGGGGACATCGGGGCGATGGTGGCACCAGGAGGGGACACAAGGCCTTGGGGACAGTAGGGCAATGGTGGCCTTGGGGACATTGAGTCCCTGGTGGCCTTGGGGACAGCAGGGCGATGGTGGCATCAGAAGGTGACACAAAGCCAAGGGTGACATTGAACGATGGTGGCCTTGGGGACATTGGGTCAATGGTGGCCTTGGGGACATCGTGGTGATGGTGGCCTCAGGGACATTGGGTCACTGGTGGCCTTGGGGACATTGGTGGCCTTGGGGACACTGAGGCAATGGTGGCCTTGGGGACATCGTGGTGATGGTGGCCTTGGGGACATCGTGGTGATGGTGGCCTTGGGGACATTGGGTCACTGGTGGCATTGGGGACATTGGGTCAGTGCTGGCCTTGGGGACACTGAGGCGATGGTGGCCTTGGGGACATCGGGGCAATGGTGGCACCAGGAGGGGACACAAGGCCTTGGGGACATTGAGTCCCTGGTGGCCTTGGGGACAGCAGGGTGATGGTGGCATCAGAAGGTGACACAAAGCCAAGGGTGACATTGAACGATGGTGGCCTTGGGGACACTGAGTCAATGGTGGCCTTGGGGACATCGGGGCAATGGTGGCCTTGGGGACACTGAGGCGATGGTGGCACCAGAAGAGGACACCAGGCCAACGATGGCACTGGAGTGACATTGAACGATGGTGGCCTTGGGGACAGCGGGTCAGTGGTGGCCTTGGGTGTCCTCTTGGTGTCCCCTGATGTCCCCATGGTGTCTCCTGATGTCCCCATCTCCACGGTGACGTGGTGGCCGCCATCGCCACCTCTCTCCAGCCACCCCCACGTGTCCCCATGGTGTCCCCTGACGTCCCCACACTGACCACGACCAACGTCCCCAGGGCCACCAAGGTCCCCTCACATTGTAGTGGTGGGACCATGGGATGGGTGGTGGGACAATGGGGCCATGACCCCAAGGCCACCAATGTCCCCTCATGTCCCCCACAGCCACCAAGGTCCTCCAGGGCCACCAACATTCCCAGGGCCACCAATGTTCTCCAGGGCCACCAAGGTCCCCAGGGCCACCAACATCCCTCATGGCCACCAAGGTCCCCCAAGGCCACCAATGTCCTCCAGGGCCATCAACGTCCCCAGGGCCACCAACGTCCTCATGGCCACCAACATCCCCAGGGCCACCAATGTCCTCCAGGGCCACCAACGTCCCCATGGCCACCAACGTCCCCTCCACATCCCCCACAGCCACCAACGTCCTCCAGGGCCACCAACATCCCTCATGGCCACCAAGGTCCCCAGGGCCACCAACATCCCCAGGGCCACCAAGGTCCCCATGGCCACCAACGTCCCTCATGGCCACCAAGGCCCCCTCAGGTGCCGACGTCCTCGGTGACGTGGGCGTAGATCTGGGTGGCCCCCTTGAAGCTGGAGGCCACCAGGAAGTGGCGGTGGCCGACGCTGAGGGGGACGAAGGCGCGGGGGGTGGGCGCGGGCAGCTCCTGGGCCGGCTCCAGGCGGCCGCCGGCGCCCAGGCGGAAGACGCGGCTGGGGGCGAAGTCGTTGCCCAGCAGGACGTAGCGGTGGCCGGCCAGCAGCAGAGGCTGGAAGACCAAGGAGCCGCGGGCCGGCACCTGCTGCACCTCGCGGAACATGGAGCCCTCCCAGCGCATCACCTGGGGGGGCAGGGGGGTGGTGGTGGGACCATGGGATGGGTGGTGGGACCCTGATGGAACCCCATAACTCCATGACCCTGATGGAACCCCATGACCCTGTAACTCTGATGTCCCCCATGACCCCAAGACGTTGATGGAACCCCATAACCCTGATGGACCCTCATAACCCTGATAGACCCCATAACCCTGATGGACCCCATAACCCTGATGGAACCCCACAACTCCATGACCCTGATGGAACCCCAAGACCTTGATGTCCCCCATAACCCTGATACCCCCCATTACCCTGATGGAACCCCATAACCTCATAACCCCATAACCCTGATGGACCCCATAACCCCATAACCCTGATGGAACCCCATAACTTCATAACCCTGATAGACCCCACAACCCTGATGGAACCCCATAACCCTGATAGACCCCATAACCCTGATGGAACCCATAACCCTGATGGAACCCCATAACCCCATAACCCCATAACCCTGATGGCCCCAATGTCCCCCACAACCCCATCACCCTGATGGACCCCATAACCCTGATGGAACCCATAACCCCATCACCCTGATGGACCCCATTACCCTGATGGAACCCCATAACTCCATGACCCTGATGGAACCCCATAACCTTGATGGAACCCATAACCCTGATAGAACCCATAACCCTGATGGAACCCATAACCCTGATGGAACCCCATAACCTCATAACCCTGATGGAACCCATAATCCCATAACCCTGATAGAACCCTATAACCCCATAACCCTGATGGACCCCCATAAACCTGATGGAACCTCATAACTCCATAACCCTGCTGGAACCCCATAACCCTGATGGAGCCCCATAACCCTGATGGACCCCATAACCTTGATGGAACCCCATAACCCTGATGGAACCTCATAACCCTGATGGACCCCATAACCCTGATGGAATCTCATAACCCTGATGGAACCTCATAACCCTGATGGAACCTCATAACCCCATAACTCTGATAGACCCCATAACCCTGATGGAACCTCATAACCCCATAACCCTGATGGAACCTCATAACTCCATAACCCTGATGGAACCCCATAACCTCATAACCCTGATGGAACCCCATAACTCCGTAACTCTGATGGACCCCATAACCCTGATGGAACCTCATAACCCCATAACCCTCATGGACCCCACAACCCTGATGGACCCCATAACCCTGATGGACCCTCATAACCCTGATGGACCCCCATAACCTCATAACCCCATAACCCTGATGGAACCCCATAACCTCATAACCCTGATGGAACCCCATAACCTTGATGTCCCCCATAACCCTGCTGTCCCCCAGATCTCCATAACCCTGATGGAACCCCATAACCTTGATGGAACCCATAACCCCATAACCCCATAACCCCATAACCCTGATGGAACCCATAACCCCATAACCCCATAACCCTGATGGACCCCATAACCCCATAACCCTGATGGAACCCCATAACCTCATAACCCTGATGGAACCTCATAACCCCATAAAACTGATGGACCCCATAACCCTGATGGAACCCCATAACTCCATGATCCTGATGGAACCCCATGACCCTGTAACTCTGATGTCCTCCATGACCCCAAGACCCTGATGGAACCCCATAACCTTGATGGACCCCATAACCCTGGTGTCCCCCAGATCTCCATAACCCTGATGGACCCCCATAACCCTGATGGAACCCCATAACTCCATAACGCTGATGGAACCCCATAACCCCATAACCTCATAACCCTGATGGACCCCATAACCTCATAACCCTGATGGACCCCATAACACTGATGGACCCCATAACTCCATAACCCTGATGGAACCCCATAACCCCATAACCCTGAGAGACCCCACAACTCCATCACCCCATGACCCTGATGTCCCCCATGACCCTGATGTCCCCCATGATCCTGATGTCCTCCATAACCCCATAACCCTGATGGAACCCATAACCCCATAACCCCATAACCTCATAACCCTGATGGAACCTAATAACCTTGATGTCCCCCATAACCCTGGTGTCCCCCAGATCTCCATAACCCTGATGGACCCCATAACTCCATAACCCTGATGGACCCCATAAACCTGATGGACCCCATAACCTTGATGTCCCCCATTACCCTGGTGTCCCCCAGATCTCCACAACCCTGATGGAACCCATAACCCTGATGGGACCCCATAACCCTGATGGAACCTCATAACCCTGATATTCCCCATACCCCTGATGGACCCCACAACTCCATCACCCCATACCCCTGATGGAACCCCATAACCTCATAAACCTTATGGAACCCCATAACCTTGATGGAACCCCATAACCCTGATACCCCGCATTACCTTGATGGAACCCCACAACTCCATCACCCTGATGGACCCCATAACCCTGATGGACCCCATAACCCCATAACCCTGATGGAACCCATAACTCCATAACCCTGATGGACCCCATAACCCTGATGGACCCCATAACCCCATTACCCTGATGGAACCCCATAACCCCATAACCCTGATGGACCCCATAACCCTGATGGAACCCATAACCCTGATGGAACCCATAACCCCATAACCCTGATGGACCCCATAACCCTGATGGAACCCATAACCCTGATGGAACCCATAACCCTGATGGAACCCATAACCCCATAACCCTGATGGAACCCATAACCCTGATGGAACCCATAACCCCATAACCCTGATGGACCCCATAACCCCATAACCCTGATGGAACCCATAACTCCATAACCCTGATGGACCCCATAACCCTGATGGACCCCACAACCCCATCACCCTGATGGAACCCCATAACCCCATAACCCTGATGTCCCCCATAACCCTGATGGAACCCCATAACTCCATCACCCCATAACCCTGATGGACCCCACAACCCTGATGGAACCCCATAACCCCATAACCCTGAGAGACCCCACAACTCCATCACCCCATAACCCTGATGTCCCCCATGACCCTGATGTCCTCCATAACCCCATAACCCTGGTGGAACCCCATGACCCCAAGACCCTGATGGAACCCCATAACCCTGATGGAACCCATAACCCTGATGGAACCCCATAACTCCATAACCCTGAGAGACCCCATAACCCCGATGGAACCCCATAACCCTGATGGGACCCCATAACCCCATAACCCTGATGGAACCTCATAACCCTGATGGAACCCCATAACCTTGATGTCCCCCATAACCCTGCTGTCCCCCAGATCTCCATAACCCTGATGGACCCCCATAACCTCATAACCCCATAACCCTGATGGAACCCCACAACTCCATAACCCTATAACCCTGATGGAACCCCATAATCCTGATGGAACCTCATAACCCTGATGGACCCCATAACCCTGATAGACCCCATAACCCTGATGGAACCCCATAACCCTGATGGCCCCAATGTCCCACCCACCCCCCCACCCACCCCACCCCACACCCCCTCACCTTGGCATCCCCCAGAAACCGCGTCAAGCACAGGAAGACGCTTCCCCGCAGGCGGAAGTGCCGGGCGGCGTAGACGTCGGGCACGTGGGGGATGTCGGTGTGGGGGGCGAAGCCGCCCCCGCTCCAGCGGTAAACCAGCGGCCGCCGCGCCGCGCTGCAGACCACCAGCGCCGGCCGCCCGCCCAGCTCCAGGAACTCCAGGTGGGTGTCGCGCTGCCACGGCCGCAGCCGCTGGTGGGGGTAGAAACCTCCGGAAGCCCAACGGAAAACGGTGCTGGTGCCGCCCTTGGAGCTGTCGGCCACCCCCAGGTAAAGGTGACCACCCAGGCGGGCGGCGGCCACGGCGTGGGGACGTCGCAGGTGACCCGAGCCCAGGGCTTGGTGACGGACGAAGGAGGAGCCGGGGCCGCCCGAGCGGCGCCAGACCCAGGAGCCGCCCCCGAGCTGGGCCACCACCACCAGCAGGGTGTCACCCAGGGGGAGGGGGTGGCAGGCCACCGGGGAGGAGCCTGTGGGGGGGGAGGGGTGGAGGTGAGGGAGGGTGGGGAGGGGGTTGGGGTGGGGGGGACATTGGGGGGGTGATGGGGTGATGGGGACATTGGGGATATTTGGGACATTGGGGACATTGGGGGCATTGGGGGCCTTGGGGACATTTGGGACATTTGGGGACATTGGGGACATTTGGGGAACAACAGGGGCATTGGGGACATTGGGGACATTGGGGACATTTGGGGGACCTTGGGGACATTTCTCCCCATTTTTCCCCATTTTTCCCGTTTTCCCGGTTTTTCCCCCCGTTTCTCTCACTGTTGATGATGGTGGGGGCCCGGAACCTCCCCCCCATTTTCCCCCCATTTTTTCCCATTTTCCCCATTTTTTCAGGTTTTCTCCCCATTTTCCCCCCGTT
Organism: Phylloscopus trochilus trochilus; assembly: GCA_016584745.2. Taxonomy (NCBI): domain Eukaryota; kingdom Metazoa; phylum Chordata; class Aves; order Passeriformes; family Phylloscopidae; genus Phylloscopus; species Phylloscopus trochilus. The sequence goes on along the minus strand of WQNJ02000323.1, from coordinate 38,883 downwards.
TTTTCCCATTTTCTCCGTTTTTTCCCGTTTTTTCCCATTTTCTCCGTTTTTCTCCCCGTTTTTTCCCATTTTCCCGGTTTTTCCCCCCGTTTCTCTCACTGTTGATGATGGTGGGGGCCCGGAAGCGCCCCCCCATTTTCCCCCCATTTTTCCTCATTTTCCCCCCATTTTTTCCCATTTTTTTCCCGTTTTTTCCCATTTTCTCCATTTTTCTCCCCGTTTTTTCCCATTTTCCCGTTTTCTCTCTCACTGTTGATGATGGTGGGGGCCCAGAAGCGCCCCCCCAGCTGCTCCCACTCCCACCCCATTTTCCCCCCATTTTCTCCATTTTCCCCCATTTCTCCCCATTTTTTCCCATTTTTTCCCCGTTTTTTCCCATTTTCTCCATTTTCTCCCCATTTTTTCCCATTTTCCCGGTTTTTTCTCTCACTGTTGATGACGGTGGGGGCCCAGAATTTTCCCCCCCCATATTTCCTCCATTCTTCCCCATTTTTCCCATTTTCCCCCCATTTTTTTCCCATTTTTTCCCATTTTTCCCATTTCCTCCCGTTTTTTCCCATTTTCTCCATTTTTCTCCCCATTTTTTCCCGTTTTCCCCGTTTCTGTCTCACTGTTGATGATGGTGGGGGCCCGGAAGCGCCCCCCCAGCTGCTCCCACTCCCACCCCATTTTCCCCCCATTTTTTCCCATTTTTTTCCCATTTTTTCCCATTTTCTCCATTTTTCTCTCAGTTTTTTTCCCGTTTTTCCCCATTTTTTCCCATTTTCCCGGTTTTTACCCCCATTTCTCTCACTGTTGATGATGGTGGGGGCCCGGAACCTCCCCCCCCATATTTCCTCCATTTTTCCCCATTTTTCCCCATTTTTTCCCATTTTCCCCCCATTTTTTCCCATTTTCTCCATTTTTCTCTCAGTTTTTTCCCATTTTCTCCATTTTTCTCCCCGTTTTCCCCCATTTTCTCTCACTGTTGATGATGGTGGGGGCCCAGAACCTCTCCCCCCATATTTCCTCCATTTTCCCCCATTTTCCCCCATTTTTCCCCATTTTTTCCCATTTTTTCCCGTTTTTCCCCATTTTTTCCCATTTTCCCATTTTTTCTCTCACTGTTGATGATGGTGGGGGCCCGGAACCTTCCCCCCAGCTGGTCCCACTCCCACCCCATTTTCCCCCCATTTTTTCCCCATTTTTTCCCCATTTTTTTCCCATTTTTCCCCATTTTCTCCATTTTTTTCCCCATTTTTTCCCATTTTCCCGGTTTTTCCCCCCGTTTCTCTCACTGTTGATGATGGTGGGGGCCTGGAACCTTCCCCCCATTTTTCCCCCATTTTACCCCCAATCTTCCCCCATTTTTTCCCATTTTTTTCCCATTTTCCCCATTTTTCCCCGTTTTTTCCCATTTTCCCCGTTTTTTCCCGTTTTCCCGGTTTTTCCCCCCATTTCTCTCTCACTGTTGATGATGGTGGGGGCCCGGAACCTTCCCCCCAGCTGCTCCCACTCCCACCCCATTTTCCCCCCATTTCTCCCCATTTTTCCCCATTTTTTCCCATTTTTTCCCATTTTCTCCATTTTTCTCCCCATTTTTTCCCATTTTCTCCATTTTTCTCCCCGTTTTCCCCCATTTTCTCTCACTGTTGATGATGGTGGGGGCCCAGAACCTCTCCCCCCATATTTCCTCCATTTTCCCCCATTTTTCCCCATTTTTTTCCCGTTTTTTCCCATTTTTTCCCGTTTTTTCCCATTTTCTCCATTTTTCTCCCCATTTTTCCCATTTTCCCAGTTTTTCCCCCCATTTCTCTCACTGTTGATGATGGTGGGGGCCCGGAACCTTCCCCCCAGCTGCTCCCACTCCCACCCCATTTTCCCCCCATTTTTTTCCCATTTTTTCCCCATTTTTTCCCTGTTTTTTCCCATTTTCCCCCCATTTTCTCCCATTTTCTCCATTTTTCTCCCCGTTTTTTCCCGTTTTCCTGGTTTTTCCCCCCGTTTCTCTCACTGTTGATGATGGTGGGGGCCCGGAACCTCCCCCCATTTTCCCCCCATTTCTCCCCATTTTCCTCCCATTTTTTCCCCATTTTTTTCCCGTTTTTTTCCCATTTTCCCCCCGTTTTTTCCCATTTTTTCCCATTTTTTCCCATTTTCCCGGTTTTTCCCCCCGTTTCTCTCACTGTTGATGATGGTGGGGGCCTGGAACCTTCCCCCCATTTTTCCCCCATTTTACCCCCAATCTTCCCCCATTTTTTCCCATTTTCTCCATTTTTCTCCCCATTTTTTCCCGTTTTTTCCCATTTTTTCCATTTTTCTCCCCGTTTTTTCCCATTTTCCCCATTTTTCTCTCACTGTTGATGATGGTGGGGGCCCGGAACCTTCCCCCCAGCTGCTCCCACTCCCACCCCATTTTCCCCCCATTTTTTCTCCATTTTTTCCCATTTTTTCCCATTTTTTTCCCGTTTTTTCCCATTTTCTCCATTTTTCTCCCCGTTTTTTCCCATTTTCCGGGTTTTTCCCCCCGTTTCTCTCACTGTTGATGATGGTGGGGGCCCGGAACCTCCCCCCCAGCTGGTCCCACTCCAGCAGGGCGCAGGCTCCGGCCGCCGGCTGCGCCAGGGCCACCCCGGGGTGCCCCCCCAGGGCAAAGGGCTCGGCCCCCAGCGAGGAGAACGGGAGCGACTGGAACGGCCGCAGCTCTGGGGGGGGAAATTACCAGTATGGACCAGTATGGACCAGTATGGACCAGTATGGACCAGTATAACCCCATATAACCCAGTATAACCAGTATATCCCAGTATATCCCAGTATATCCCAGTATAAACCAGTATAACCAGCATAACCCAGTATAACCAGTATAACCCAGTATAAACTAGTACGGACCAGTATAACCCCATATAACCTGGTATAACCAGTATATCCCAGTATATCCCAGTATATCCCAGTATATCCCAGTATAACCAGTATAACCAGTATAACCAGTATAACCCAGTATATCCCAGTATAACCAGTATAACCAGTATAACCCCATATATCCCAGTATATCCCAGTATATCCCAGTATATCCCAGTATATCCCAGTATATCCCAGTATGCAGAGCAAAGGGCTCGGCCCCCAGCGAGGAGAACGGGAGGGACTGGAATGGCCGCAGCTCTGGGGGGGGGAAATTCCCAGTATGGACCAGTATGGACCAGTATGGACCAGTACGGACCAGTACAACCCAGTATAACCAGTATAACCCCATAGTAACCAGTATAACCAGTATATCCCAGTATATCCCAGTATAAACCAGTATAAACCAGGGTAACCCCGTATAACCCAGTATAACCAGTATAAGCAGTATAAACCACTATAACCCAGTATAAACCAGTATGGACCAGTATAACCCCATAGAAACCAGTATAACCAGTATATCCCAGTATATCCCAGTATATCCCAGTATATCCCAGTATATCCCAGTATATCCCAGTATGCAGAGCGAAGGGCTCGGCCCCCAGCGAGGAGAAGGGCAGGGACTGGAACGGCCGCAGCTCTGGGGGGGGGGAAATTCCCAGTACAAACCAGTATGGACCAGTATAACCCCATAGAAACCAGTATAAACCAGTATAACCAGTATATCCCAGTATATCCCAGTATATCCCAGTATATCCCAGTATATCCCAGTATATCCCAGTATAAACCAGTATATCCCAGTACAACCCAGTCCCTTCCAGTCGCTCCCAGTCCATCCCAGTCCATCCCAGTTCCCCTCAATGAACTTCCAGTGTCTCCACAGTCTCCCTCTGGTGGCCAATTTGGGAGCTGCAGCTCCCTCCCAGTTAATCCCAGTTTAAACCAGTAACCCCAAATCTTCCCCCAGTTCCCTCCCAGTCCCTCCCAGTCCATCCCAGCCCCTCCCAGTCCCTCCCAGTCCCTCCCAGTTCCCTCCCAGTTCCATCCCAGTCCCTCCCAGTCCCTCCCAGTCCATCCCAGCCCCTCCCAGTCCCTCCCAGTCCCTCCCAGTTCCCTCCCAGTCCATCCCAGTCCATCCCAGTCCCTCCCAGTTCCCTCCCAGTTCCTTCCCAGTTCCTTCCCAGTCCATCCCAGTCCGTCCCAGTTCCCTCCCAGTCCATCCCAGTATAACCCAGTTATCCCAGAATCCCTCCCAGTTCATTCCCAGTCCCCCCCAATCCCCTCCCAGTCCCTCCCAGTCCATCCCAGTATAACCCAGTTATCCCAGAATCCCTCCCAGTTCATTCCCAGTCCCTCCCAATCCCTCCCCAGTATAACCCAGTATAACCCAGTCCCTCCCAGTCCCCCCCAATCCCCCCCCAACCCCCTCCCAGTCCCTCCCAGTCCCTCCCAGTTCCCTCCCAGTTCCATCCCAGTCCCTCCCAGTTCCCTCCCAGTCCCTCCCAGTTCCCTCCCAGTTCCCTCCCAGTCCCTCCCAGTTACCGTGGCGCAGGCACTGGAGCTGCCGGGGGCTGAGCAGGGCCAGGGGGGTGCCCTGGTGGGGGAGGGGCCCGCGGCAGCGCCCCCCGCCCTCGGGGGGGGTGGGGGAGGGGCGGGTGCCCAGCCAGCGCAGCAGCCAGCGCAGGCGGCAGTCGCAGCGCAGGGGGTTCCCACGCAGGTCCCTGCCAAAGGTCACCACGGGGTCACCGGGGGGGTCACCGCGGGGTCACCGGGGGGGGTCATCAAAGGTCACCAGGGGGTCAGCAGGGGGTCACCAGAGGTCACCAAAGGTCACCCGAGGTCACCAAGGGGCACCAAAGTGGCACCAAACGGCACCAAGTGGCATTAAATGGCATCAAAGTGGCACTAAAGTGGCACTGAAGTGACATTAAGTGACACCAAGTGGCACCAAATGGCATTAAATGGTACTAAAGTGACATTGAGTGGCACTAAAGTGACACCAAATGACATTAAAGTGGCACCAAGTGGCACTAAAGTGACATTAAGTGGCACTAAAGTGGCATTGAGTGACACCAAGTGGCATCAAATGGCATTAAAGTGGCACCAAGGGGCACTAAAGTGGCATCAAATGGCATTAAATGGCACTAAAGTGACATTGAGTGGCACTAAAGTGACACCAAATGGCATTAAAATGGCACCAAGTGGCACCAAAGTGGCACCGAGTGGCACTAAAGTGTCACCAAGTGTCACCAAAGGTCACCAAATGTCACCAGAGTTCACCAGGGGGGCACCAAAGTGACATTAAGAGGCACTAAAGTGGCACCAAGTGGCATTAAATGGCACTAAAGTGGCACTAAAGTGGCATCAAGTGACACCAAGTGGCACTAAAGTGACACCAAATGGCATTAAAGTGGCATCAAGTGACACCAAATGGCATTAAAATGGCACCAAGTGGCACCAAAGTGGCACCGAGTGGCACTAAAGTGTCACCAAGTGTCACCAAAGGTCACCAAATGTCACCAGAGTTCACCAGGGGGGCACCAAAGTGACATTAAGAGGCACTAAAGTGGCACCAAGTGACATTAAAGTGGCACCAAATGGCATCGAAGTGGCACCAAATGGCACTAAAGTGGCACCAAGTGGCACCAAATGGCATCGAAGTGGCACCAAACGCCACCAGAGTGGCACCAAAGTGGCACCAAATGACATTAAATGGCACTAAAGTGACATTAAGTGGCACTAAAGTGGCACCAAGTGGCACCAAATGGCATTAAATGGCACTAAAGTGGCACCGAGTGGCGCTAAAGTGGCATCAAGTGTCACCAAAGGTCACCAGAGTTCACTGGGGGGGCACTAAAGTGACATTAAGTGGCGCTAAAGTGGCATCAAATGACATTAAAGTGGCACCAAGTGGCACTTATGTGGCACCGAGTGGCACCAAAGGTCACCAGGGGTCACGAAAGGTCACCAAAGGTCACCGGGGGGTCACCAGGGGTCACCGAGGGGCACCAAAGTGGCACCAAATGGCACCAAGTGGCATTAAATGACATTAAAGTGGCACCAAATGGCATCGAAGTGGCACCAAAGGCCACCAAAGGTCACCAGGGGGGTCACCGGGGGTCACCGAGGGGCACCAAAGTGGCACCAAGTGGCACCAGAGTGGCGCTAAGTGACATTAAAGTGGCACTGAGTGGCATCAACCCCCCCAAATGTCCCAACCCAATGTCCCCGATGTCCCCCAATGTCCCCAATGACCCCAATGTCCCCAATGACCCCAATGTCCCCAAATGTCCCCAAATGTCCCCAATGTCCCTCAGTGACCCCTGTGACCCCAAATCCCCCCAAATGTCCCCAATGTCCCCAATGCCCCCAATCCCCCAAATGTCCCCAATGTCCCCAATGTCCCCAATCCCCCCAATGTCCCCCCAATGTCCCCAATGTCCCCAAATGTCCCCAATGTCCCTCAGTGACCCCTGTGACCCCCAATGTCCCCAAATGTCCCCAATGTCCCCGATGTCCCAAATGTCCCCAAATGTCCCCAATGCCCCCAAATGTCCCCTCAATGTCCCCGATGTCCCCAAATGTCCCCAAATGTCCCCAATGTCCCCAAATGTCCCCGATGTCCCAAATGTCCCCAAATGTCCCCAATGTCCCAAATGTCCCCTCAATGTCCCCGATGTCCCAAATGTCCCCAAATGTCCCCAATGCCCCCAAATGTCCCCTCAATGTCCCCGATGTCCCCAAATGTCCCCAAATGTCCCCAATGCCCCCAAATGTCCCCTCAATGTCCCCGATGTCCCAAATGTCCCCAATGCCCCCAAATGTCCCCAATGCCCCCAATGTCCCCCAATGTCCCCCAATGTCCCCAATGTCCCCAATCCCTCCAATGTCCCCAATGTCCCTCAGTGACCCCTGTGACCCCTGTGACCCCTGTGACCCCAAATGTCCCCAATGTCCCCAAATGTCCCCGAGGTGTCACCCACAGCTGGGTCAGGGTCCCCAAATCCTGGAAGAGCCCCCGGGGCAGCGACTCCAGGCGGTTGTTGGCCAAACTCCTGTGGGGACAGCGGGGTCACCCAGGGGTCACTCAGGGGTCACTCAGGGGTCACAGGGGTCACTCAGGGGTCACTCCGGGGTCACTCAGGGGTCACTGGGGTCACTGGGGACATTGGGGACATTGGAGGGATTGGGGACATTGGGGACATTTGGGGTCACAGGGGTCACAGGGGACATTGAGGGACAGCAGGGGACATCGGGGTCACTCAGGGGTCACTCAGGGGTCACAGGGGTCACTCAGGGGTCACTGGGGACATCGGGGACATTTGGGGCATTTGGGGTCACAGGGGTCATTTGGGGGACATTCAGGGGTCACTCCAGGGTCACTCCTCTGAGGGTCACTCCGGGGTCACTCTGGGGTCACTCCGGGGTCACTCAGGGGTCACTCTGAGGGTCATTCAAGGGTCACTCTGGGGTCACTCAGGGGTCACTCGGGGTCACTCCGGGGTCACTCTGGGGTCACTCAGGGGTCACTCGGGGTCACTCGGGGTCACTCCGGGGTCACTCTGGGGTCACTCTGGGGTCACTCTGGGGTCACTCCGGGGTCACTCAGAGGTCACTCCAGGGTCACTCAGCGGTCACTCTGGGGTCACTCCAGGGTCACTCAGGGTCACTCCGGGGTCACTCCAGGGTCACTCAGCGGTCACTCTGAGGGTCATTCAAGGGTCACTCCAGGGTCACTCCGGGGTCACTCCGGGGTCACTCCGGGGTCACTCCGGGGTCACTCCAGGGTCACTCCGGGGTCACTCAGGGGTCACTCAGGGGTCACTCAGGGGTCACTCTGGGGTCACTCAGCGGTCACTCAGCGGTCACTCAGGGGTCACTCTGGGGTCACTCGGGGGTCATTCCAGGGTCACTCCGGGGTCACTCCGGGGTCACTCAGGGGTCACTCCGGGGTCACTCAGGGGTCACTCGGGGGTCACTCTGGGTCACTCCAGGGTCACTCAGGGGTCACTCAGGGGTCACTGGGGTCACTGGGACATTGGGGACATTTGGGGTCACAGGGGTCACTGGGGACATTCAGGGGTCACTCCAGGGTCACTCCTCTGAGGGTCACTCGGGGGTCACTCAGGGGTCACTCTGGGGTCACTCAGGGGTCACTCAGGGGTCACTCCGGGGTCACTCCGGGGTCACTCGGGGGTCACTCAGCGGTCACTCAGGGGTCACTCTGGGGTCACTCAGGGGTCACTCAGCGGTCAGTCAGGGGTCACTCAGCGGTCACTCGGGGGTCACTCCAGGGTCACTCCGGGGTCACTCCGGGGTCACTCCAGGGTCACTCCGGGGTCACTCCGGGGTCACTCCGGGGTCCCTCCGGGGTCACTCAGAGGTCACTCAGGGGTCACTCAGGGGTCACTCAGGGGTCACTCCGGGGTCACTCAGGGGTCACTCTGAGGGTCATTCAAGGGTCACTCTGGGGTCACTCGGGGGTCACTCCGGGGTCACTCCGGGGTCACTCCGGGGTCACTCAGGGGTCACTCACAGGAACAGGAGCCCCCGGAGCCCCCTCAGGGCCGTGGGAGCGATGGCGCCGAGCTCGGTGTCCTCGATGAACCTGGGCACCAGTACAGACCAGTATAAACCAGTACGGACCAGTACAGACCAGTATGGACCAGTATAAACCAGTATGGACCAGTATAAACCAGTATGGACCAGTATAAACCAGTATGGACCAGTACGGACCAGTATGGGCCAGTATAAACCAGTATGGACCGGTATGGACCAGTATGGACCGGTATAAACCAGTATGGACCGGTATGGACCAGTATGGACCAGTACAGACCAGTATGGACCAGTATGGACCAGTATGGACCAGTATGGACCAGTACAGACCAGTACGGACCAGTATAAACCAGTATGGACCAGTACAGACCAGTATGGACCAGTATAACCAGTATGGACCAGTACGGACCAGTATGGACCAGTACAGACCAGTATAAACCAGTATGGACCGGTATAAACCAGTATAAACCAGTATGGACCAGTACGGACCAGTATAAACCAGTATAAACCAGTATGGACCAGTATGGACCAGTATGGACCAGTATAAACCAGTATGGACCAGTATGGACCAGTATGGACCAGTATAAACCAGTATGGAATGGTATGGACCAGTATGGACCAGTATAAACCAGTATGGACCAGTATGGACCAGTATAAACCAGTATGGACCAGTACGGACCAGTATGGACCAGTATGGACCAGTATGGACCAGTATGGACCAGTATGGACCGGTATGGACCAGTACGGACCAGTATAACCAGTATGGACCAGTATAAACCAGTATGGACCGGTATGGACCAGTATGGACCAGTACGGACCAGTATAAACCAGTATGGACCAGTATAAACCAGTATGGACCAGTATGGACCAGTATAAACCAGTACGGACCAGTATGGACCAGTATAAACCAGTATGGACCAGTATAAACCAGTATGGACCAGTATAAACCAGTATGGACCAGTTCCCTCCCAGTTCCCTCCCAGTCCATCCCAGTCCCTCCCAGTCCCTCCCAGTCCTTCCCAGTCCCCTCCCAGTCCCTCCCAGTCCCTCCCAGTCCCCTCCCAGTCCCCTCCCAGTCCCTCCCAGTTCCCTCCCAGTCCTTCCCAGTCCCCTCCCAGTCCCTCCCAGTTCCCTCCCAGTCCCTCCCAGTCCCCTCCCAGTTCCCTCCCAGTTCCCTCCCAGTCCCTCCCAGTCCATCCCAGTCCCCTCCCAGTCCCTCCCAGTTCCCTCCCAGTCCATCCCAGTCCCTCCCAGTCCATCCCAGTCCCTCCCAGTTCCCTCCCAGTTCCCTCCCAGTTCCCCCCCAGTCCCTCCCAGTATAAACCAGTATAAACCAGTATCCCCAGTTGCTCACAGGTACTCCAGCGCCCCCAGCCCGGCGAAGGCGCCGTCCCCGATGCTCCCCAAGCGCCCCGAGGTCACCAGGCTGGGAATGGGGTCACGGGGTCATGGGGGTCATTGGGGTCACGGGGTCACAGGGGTCATTGGGGTCATTGGGGGGAATTTGGGACATTTGGGGACGTTTTGGGGCGGTTTGGGGGCGATTTTGGGATCTTTGGGGGTTTTTGGGGTGATTTTGGGATTTGGGGCCATTTTGGGGCAGGTTTGGGGCCATTTTGGGGCGATTTTTGGGGTTTTGGGGCCATTTTGGGGCAGTTTTGGGGTGATTCGGGGGCCGTTTGGGGCATTTCTGGGGTGATTTGGGGGCGGTTTGGGGCAGTTTTGGGATCTTTGGGGTATTTTGGGGGTGATTTTGGGGTGGCTTGGAGGCCATTTTGGGTAATTTTGGGATTTTGGGGGCCATTTTGGGGTATTTTTGGGGCCATTTTGGGGTGATTTGGGGTGGTTTTGAGGCAGTTTTGGGGCAGTTTCGGGGTAATTTTGGGGATTTGGGGCATTTTTGGGGTGATTTTGGGGTATTTTTGGGGTGATTTTGGAGTGATTTTGGGGTATTTTTGGGGGATTTTTGGGGTGATTTTTGGGTTATTTTTTGGGTGTTTTTGGGGTATTTTTGGGTATTTTTGGGTATTTTTTGGGGTTTTTGGGGGTTTTTTGGGGTTTTTTGGGGTGATTTTGGGGGTGATTTTGGGGTGTTTTTGGGGTATTTTTTGGGGTATTTTTGGTGGGTTTTGGGGTATTTTTGGGGTATTTTTGGGGTATTTTTGGGGTGATTTTGGAGCATATTTGGGGTGTTTTTCTGGTGATTTTGGGGTGGTTTTGGGGCATTTTTGGGGTGATTTTGGGGTGATTTTGGGGTGTTTTTGGGTGTTTTTGTGGTGATTTTGGGGTGGTTTTGGGGCATTTTTGGGGTGATTTTGGGGGTGTTTTTGGGGTATTTTTTGGGTGATTTTGGGGCATTTTGGGGGGTGATTTTGGGGTGATTTTGGGGTGTTTTTGGGGGTATTTTTGGTGCATTTTTGGGGTGATTTCGGGGTGATTTTTGGGGTATTTTTGGGATATTTTTGGGGTGATTTTGGTGTATTTTTGGGATATTTTTGGGGGATTTTTGGGGTGATTTTGGGGCATTTTTGGGGTGATTTTGGGGTGATTTGGGGTGATTTTGGGGTGACTCACAGCAGGGTCAGGCCCGGAAGGTGCCGGAAGCTCCCCTCGGGCAGCGCCTCGATGTCCCAGCGGATCAGGGAGCTGCGGATTGGGGGGAAAAACCGGGAATTTGGGAAAATTCGGGGGGAAAAAATGGGGAATTTGGGGGAAATTTGGGGAAATTTGGGAAAATCTGGGGGGAAAAATGGGAATTTGGGGGAAATTTGGGGAAATTTGGGAAAATCTGGGGGGGAAAGGGAGAATTCGAAGGAAATTTGGGAGAATTTGGGGGGGAAAATGGGAAAATTTTTGGAAAATTGGGGATAATTTGGGGAAAAATGGGGAATTTGGGTGAAATTTGGGGGAAATGGAGAAATTGGGGAGAATTCGAAGGAAATTTGGGAAAATTTTGGGGAAAACGGGGAAATTGGGGGAAATTTGGGGGAAATTTGGGGAAAATGGGGAAATTGGGGGAATTTGGGGGAATTTTTGGGAAATTTGGGGGAATTTTGGGGAAATTTGGGTGAAATTTGGGGGAAAAGGGGGAAATCAGGGAGAATTTGAAGGAAATTTGGGAAAATTTGGGGGGAAAAAGGGGAAATTTGGGGAAAATTGGGGGAAATTTGAAGCAAATTTGGGAAAATCGAGGGGAAAACCTGGGAATTTGGGGGAAATTTGGGGAAAATCGGGGGAAATTTGGGGGTAAATTGGGAATTTGGGGGGAATTTTGGGGGAAAATGGGGGAATTTGGGGGGAATTTGAAGGAAATTTGGGAAAATCCAGGGCGAAAAAAGGGGAATTTGGGAAAATTGGGGGGAAAAATGGGGGAATTTGGGGGGAATTTGAAGGAAATTTGAAGAAAATTTGGGAAAATCGAGGGGAAAACTGGGAATTTGGGGGAAATTTGGGGAATTTGGGGGAAATTTGGGGGGAATTTTGGGGGAAAATTGGGGAAAAATTGGGAATTTGGGGGGAATTTTTGGGGAAAATGGGGGAAATCGGGGAGAATTTGAAGGAAATTTGGGAAAATTTGCGGGGAAAGCTGGGAATTTGGGGGAAATTTGGGGAAAATTTGGGGGAAATTTGGGGGAAATTTGGGAAATTTGGGGAAAATTTGGGGGAAAATTGGGAATTTGGGGGGAATTTTGGGGGAAAATGGGGGAATTTGGGGGGAATTTGAAGGAAATTTGGGAAAATTTGGGGGGAAAAATGGGGCGGGGAACCCCCAAATTTTTTGGGGGAGGGAGGGGGAGGGGTCCCTAAAAAGGGGGCGGGGTCTCCCCGGAAGGGGGGCGGGGACTCACAGCGTGGCCAGGCGGGGGGGGGAGGTCCTTGGGGACGCCCCCTCCCCCCCCCCCGACACCAGGCGCTGTCGCGATCGCAGTCGCAGCCGTCGGGACAAGCCCCGCCCCCTTTGAGGGGACCCCCCCCCCCAAAAATGGGGATCCCCCCCCCCCCGAAAAGGGGCGAGACCCCCCAGCCCCAAAATAAAATCAGCAGCAGGGTGGGCGGCGGGGAGGCCATTGGGGAGGAAAGGGTTAAAAAAAATAAAAATCGCGGGGTTTAGGGAAGGGAAAAGGCGGGAAAAATTCCCGAAAAAATTCCCGGAAAATTCCCGAAAAATTCCCGAAAAATTTCCGAAAAATTGCCGAAAAGTTCCCGAAAAATTCCCGAAAATTTCCCGAAAAAATCCCGAAAAATTCCCCAAAAATTCCCGAAAAATTCCAAAAAATTCCCGAAAAATTCCCAAAAAATTCCCGAAAAATTCCCAAAAAAATTCCCAAAAATAATTTAAAAATCCTCCTCCCAAAAAAGCCCCCAAAAGCCCCAAAAATCCTCCCCGAAATCGCCTCAAAAAAACCCCGAAAAAATCCCGAATTTGGGGCTCCAGCCCCAGCAAAGAAAACCAGAAAAATTCCCCCCCAAATTCCCAAAAAAATTCCCGAAAAATCTCCCGAAAATTTCCCGAAAAATTCCTGAAAAATTTCAGAAAAATTTTAGAAAAGTTCCCAAAAAATTCTGAAAAATTCCCGAAAAAATCCCCGAAAAATTCCCGAATTTTTTCCCCCAGAATTCCCAAAAAATAAGAAAATAAATCCTCCCCCAAAATCCCAAGAATTCCTCCAAAAATCACCCCAACCCCTCCCCAAAAAAAACCCCCAAAATCCGGAATTTAGGGCTCCAACCCCTGCAAAGAAAACCCCCAAAAAATCCCAAAAAGTCCAAAAAAAGCCCCAAAATTCCGCCAAATCCCAGGGATGGGCGGAGCCCCTAAAACTCCCAAAAACACCCAAAAAATCGCCTCGAATTTTCCCCAAAAAAACCCCAAAATCCCGCCTGGAATTGATCCCAAAATCCCCCAAAAATCCCCCCAAAATCCCCCAAATTCCCGGAATTCCGACGAAATCGCCCCCGAAAATTCCCCAAAAAATTCCCAAAAAATCCCCAAAAAATTTCCCGGGAATTCCTCTCCCCCCCCAGCAGCGTCTCCGCTCTCCCGGGGCCCTAAAAAAATCCCAAAATTCCCCCAAATCCCCCCAAATTCCCCCCCAAAATTCCCCGGAATTCCGACAAAATCGCCCCAAAATCGCCCCCGAAAATTCCCCAAAAAATTCCCCAAAAAATCCCAAAAAATTCCCGGGAATTCCTCTCCCCCCCCAGCAGCGCCTCCGCTCTCCCGGCGCCCTAAAAAATCCCAAAATTCCCCAAAATTCCCCCAAAATTCGGGGTTTCCCCCCCTCCCTCCCCCCGCGCGCGGCTCCGCAGCGGCGCTGGGCGGTGGGCGTGGCTTGCGAGGAGGCCACGCCTGTGTGGGCGTGGTTATAACCATATATGGGATAATTGGCGGAGCGTGGAAGCCACGCCCCCTCCCAGTTACAAAGGCGCCGCTTGTTGGGAGCGGGCGCTGGGCCAGACTGGGACAGAGGGGCTTTGTTACTGGGAGGGACTGGGGGCGACTGGGAGGGGCTGGGGGGCTTCAGAGGGGGACTGGGACAGGGGGGCTTTGTTACTGGGAGCACTGGGAGGGACTGGGAGGGGCTGGGGGGCTTCAAAGGGGGACTGGGACAGGGGGGCTTTGTTACTGGGAGGGACTGGGGGCGACTGGGAGGGGCTGGGGGGCTTCAGAGGGGGACTGGGACAGGGGGGCTTTGTTACTGGGAGCACTGGGAGGGACTGGGGGCTTCAGAGGGGGAACTGGGAGGGATTAGGAGGGAACTGGGAGCACTGGGAGGGAACTGGGAGGGACTGGGACAGAGGGGCTTTGTTACTGGGAGGGACTGGGAGGGAACTGGGAGCACTGGGAGGGAACTGGGACAGAGGGGACTCCATTACTGGGAGCACTGGGAGGGACTGGGAGGGAACTGGGACAGAGGGGACCCTGTTACTGGGAGCACTGGGAGGGACTGGGGGCTTCAAAGCGGGACTGGGACAGGGGGGCTTTGTTACTGGGAGGGACTGGGAGCACTGGGAGGGAACTGGGACAGAGGGGACCCCGTTACTGGGAGCACTGGGAGGGACTGGGAGCACTGGGAGGGAACTGGGAGGGACTGGGGACAGGGGGGCTTTGTTACTGGGAGCACTGGGAGGGACTGGGAGGGACTGGGAGGGACTGGGGGGCTTCAGAGGGGGACTGGGACAGGGGGGCTTTGTTACTGGGAGGGACTGGGAGCACTGGGAGGGGCTGGGGGGCTTCAGAGGGGACTGGGAGGGAACTGGGAGGGACTGGGAGGGACTGGGACAGGGGGCTTTGTTACTGGGAGGGACTGGGAGCACTGGGAGGGAACTGGGAGGGACTGGGAGGGACTGGGGGGCTTCAGAGGGGGACTGGGAGGGAACTGGGAGCACTGGGAGGGAACTGGGAGGGACTGGAGGGACTGGGACAGAGGGGCTTTGTTACTGGGAGCACTGGGAGGGACTGGGAGGGAACTGGGACAGGGGGCTTTGTTACTGGGAGCACTGGGAGGGACTGGGAGGGAACTGGGACAGGGGGCTTTGTTACTGGGAGCACTGGGAGGGACTGGGAGGGAACTGGGACAGAGGGGACCCTGTTACTGGGAGGGACTGGGAGCACTGGGAGGGAACTGGGCCAAAGGGCGCCCTGTTACTGGGAGCACTGGGAGGGAACTGGGATGGGGGGGTTTGTTACTGGGAGCACTGGGAGGGACTGGGGGCGTTACTGGGAGAGACTGGGCGAGAGAGACCTCGGCACTGGGAGCACTGGGAGGGAACTGGGACAGACGGACCCCGTTACTGGGAGCGACTGGGGTGGTTACTGGGAGCACTGGAGGGGAGGTCCCTGAGCTTCCCAGTCCGTTACTGGTGTAACTGGGAGGGGGCGTGGCCTGGGGGGTCACTCCCAGTCCATTCCCAGTCCGTTACTGGTGTAACTGGGAGGGGGCGTGGCCTGGGGGTCACTCCCAGTCCGTTACTGGTGTAACTGGGAGGGGGCGTGGCTCGGGGGTCACTCCCAGTCCGTTACTGGTGTAACTGGGAGGGGGCGTGGCCTGGGGTCACTCCCAGTGCCGTTCCCAGTCCGTTACTGGTGTAACTGGTCCGTTACTGGTGGGACTGGGAGGGGGCGTGGCCCCGGGGCCGCCCCCGGTGACGTCACCGGTTAAAAATAACCCCCGGCCTGGGACGGGCCCGGAGCGGAGCCGGAGCTCCCAGTCAGGTACTGGGCCAAACTGGGCCAAACTGGGCCAAACTGGGACGGGCTGGGGGGCACTGGGGGCACTGGGATGAACTGGGATGAACTGGGATGAACTGGGAGGGGCTGGGGGGGGCAGGGCCGGGTCCCCCCCCCCCTCGACCTCGGGGTGACCTTGGGGGGAGGGGGGGGAGAGGGGGCGGGGCCGCTCCCAGTGCTCCCAGTAACGGCTCCCAGTGCTCCCAGTAACGGCTCCCAGTGCTCCCAGTAACACCAGTAACAACCCCCAGTGCCCCCCAGTAATGAGTCCCGGTATAAACCAGTATAGACCAGTAACCCCCCAGTAACAACTCCCGGTAACAACTCCCAGTATAAACCAGTAACAGCTCCCAGTATAAACCAGTAACAGCTCCCAGTAACTCCCCAGTATAAACCAGTAACCCCCAGTAACAACTCCCAGTGACTCCCAGTAACACCCAGTAACAACCCCCAGTAACCACTCCCAGTATAAACCAGTAACAACTCCCAGTAACAACCCCCGGTAACCCCCAGTGACCCCCAGTAATGAGTCCCAGTATAAACCAGTATAGACCAGTAACAACTCCCAGTAACAACTCCCAGTGACTCCCAGTAACACCAGTAACAACCCCCAGTAACAACTCCCAGTATAAACCAGTAACCCCCAGTAACGGCTCCCAGTGACTCCCAGTAACACCAGTAACAACCCCCCGGTGACCCCCAGTAATGAGTCCCGGTATAAACCAGTATAGACCAGTAACCCCCCAGTAACGACTCCGGTAACAACTCCCAGTATAAACCAGTAACAGCTCCCAGTAACAACCCCCGGTAACCCCCAGTGACTCCCAGTATAAACCAGTAACCCCCAGTAACGGCTCCCAGTGACTCCCAGTAACACCAGTAACAACCCCCAGTGACCCCCAGTGACCCCCAGTAACGACTCCCAGTATAAACCAGTAAACGCTCCCAGTAACTCCCCAGTATAAACCAGTAACCCCCAGTAACGGCTCCCAGTGACTCCCAGTAATGAGTCCCGGTATAAACCAGTATAAACCAGTAACAACTCCCAGTAACAACCCCCAGTGACTCCCAGTATAAACCAGTAACAGCTCCCAGTAACTCCCAGTATAAACCAGTAACAACCCCCAGTAACCACTCCCAGTATAAACCAGTAACACCCAGTAACAACCCCAGTAACCCCCAGTGACCCCCAGTAATGAGTCCCGGTATAAACCAGTATAGACCAGTAACCCCCCAGTAACGACTCCCGGTAACAACTCCCAGTAACCCCCAGTAACAGCTCCCAGTAACCCCCAGTAACAACCCCCAGTGACCCCCAGTGACCCCCAGTAATGAGTCCCGGTATAAACCAGTATAGACCAGTAACAACTCCCAGTAACAACTCCCGGTAACGACTCCCAGTATAAACCAGTAACCCCCAGTAACGGCTCCAGTGACTCCCAGTAACACCAGTAACAACCCCCAGTAACCCCCAGTGACCCCCAGTAATGAGTTCCAGTATAAACCAGTATAGACCAGTAATCCCCAGTAACGACTCCCAGTAACAACTCCCAGTATAAACCAGTAACAGCTCCCAGTAACTCCCCAGTATAAACCAGTAACCCCCAGTAACAACTCCCAGTATAAACCAGTAACAGCTGCCAGTAACTCTCCAGTATAAACCAGTAACCCCCAGTAACGGCTCCCAGTGACTCCCAGTAACACCAGTAACAACCCCCGGTAAACCCCCAGTGCCCCCCAGTAATGAGTCCCGGTATAAACCAGTATAGACCAGTAACAACTCCCAGTAACAACTCCCAGTATAGACCAGTAACCTCCCAGTAACAACTCCCAGTAACGACTCCTGGTAACGACTCCCAGTATAAACCAGTAACAGCTCCAGTAACTCCCCAGTGACCCCCAGTAATGAGTCCCGGTATAAACCAGTATAGACCAGTAACCCCCCAGTAACGACTCCCAGTAATGACTCCCAGTATAAACCAGTAACAGCTCCCAGTAACTCCCCAGTATAAACCAGTAACCCCCAGTAACAACTCCAGTGACTCCCAGTAACACCAGTAACAACCCCCAGTAACCACTCCCAGTATAAACCAGTAACTCCCAGTAACAACTCCCAGTGACTCCCAGTAACACCAGTAACAACCCCTGGTAACCCCCAGTGACCCCCAGTAATGAGTCCCGGTATAAACCAGTAACAGCTCCCAGTAACAACTCCCAGTATAAACCAGTAACCCCCAGTAACAACTCCCAGTATAAACCAGTAACAGCTCCCAGTAACTCCCCAGTATAAACCAGTAACCCCAGTAACAGCTCCAGTATAAACCAGTAACAACTCCCAGTGACTCCCAGTATAAACCAGTAACTCCCACTAACAACTCCCAGTGACTCCAGTAACAATGGGGGGGGGAATTTTGGGAATTTTGGGGAATTTTGGGGAAAATTTGGGGAAAATTGGGAAAAAATGGGGGAATTTGGGGGAATTTTGGGGAAATTTGGAGGAATTTGGCAAAAATTGGGAAAATTTGGGGAAAATTTGGGGGAATTTGGGGAAATTTGGCAAAAAAATGGGAAAATTTGGGGAAATTTTGGGGAATTTTGGGGGAATTTGGGGGAAAATTTTGGCAGAATTTGGTGACATTTGGGGAGAATTTGGGGAAATTTGGGGAAAATGGGAAAGTTTGGGGGAATTTTGGGGAATTTTGGGAAAATTTGGGGGAATTTTGGGAACTTTTGGGGAATTTGGGGGAATTTTGGAGGAATTTTGGGGGAATTTGGTGACATTTGGGGAGAATTTGGGAAATGTGGGGAAATTTGGGAAAAATGAGAAAATTTGGGGGAATTTTGGGGGAATTTGGGGAAAATTTTGGGGAAAATTTTGGGGGAATTTGGGAAAATTTGGGAAAATTTGGGGAAATTTTGGGGAAATTTGGGAAAAAATGGGAAAATTTGGGGGAATTTGGGGAATTTTTGGGGGAATTTGGGGAAAAATTGGGGGAATTTTGGAGGAATTTTGGGGAAAATTTGGGGGAATTTTTGGAATATTTGGGGAGAATTTGGGGAATTTTTGGGAAAATTTGGGGGAATTTTTGGAATTTTTGGGGAATTTGGGGAGAATTTGGGGAAAAATTGGGAAAAATTGGGAAATTTTGGGGAAATTTTGGTAAATTTGGGGAATTTTGGGGAATTTGGGGAAAATTTTGGGAAAATTTGGGAAAAATGGAAAATTTTGGGAATTTTGGGGAATTTTGGGCCGAGCTCCGCCCCCCCGCAGGTGAGGCCGCCATGGCGCCGATCACGGCGAGGACAGGTGAGCCCTGCCCCTCCCCCCTCCCCCCCACTGCAGCGCCCAGTGACGTCATCCAGGTGGCGATGACGTCATCGGCGCGGCCGTGACGTCACTGAGGCCGCCCCTCCCCCCCCTCCAGAGCCGGTGACGAGCGAGTGGGATCGGTTCGAGTACGGTGAGTGGGGGAGGGGCTCAGGTGTGTCCCAGGTGTGCCCAGGTGTGCCCAGGTGTGCCCCAGGTGTGCCCCAGGTGTATCCCAGGTGTGCCCCAGGTGTGCCCCAGGTGTATCCAGGTGTGCCCAGGTGTGCCCAGGTGTGCCCCAGGTGTGCCCCCAGGTGTGCCCCAGGTGTGCCCAGGTGTGCCCAGGTGTCCCCAGGTGTGCCCAGGTGTGCCCAGGTGTGCCCAGGTGTGCCCAGGTGTGTCCCCAGGTGTGTCCCCAGGTGTGTCCCCAGGTGTGTCCCAGGTGTGTCCCAGGTGTGCCCAGGTGTGCCCAGGTGTGTCCCAGGTGTGTCCCAGGTGTGCCCAGGTGTGCCCAGGTGTGCCCAGGTGTGCCCCAGGTGTGCCCAGGTGTGCCCAGGTGTGCCCCAGGTGTGTCACAGGTGTGGGTTTGGAGGCTTTGGGGCTCTCTCACCTGTCCCAGGTGTGGTTTTGGGGTATTTTTGGGGTGGTTTTGGGTTCCCAGGTGTATTTTTGGGGGTCCCAGGTGTATTTTTGGGGTTCCAGGTGTGGTTTTGGGGCCCCCTCACCTGTCCCAGGTGTGTTTGGGGGTATTTTTGGAGTCCCAGGTGTTGTTTTTGGGGCACCTGGGGCCCCCTCACCTGTGCCAGGTGTGGTTTTGGGGGTATTTTTGGGGTATTTTTGGGTTCCCAGGTGTGTTTGGGGGGTCCCAGGTGTGTTTGGGCCCCCTCACCTGTCCCAGGTGTATTTTTGGGGTGGTTTTGGGTTCCCAGGTGTATTTTTGGGGGTCCCAGGTGTGTTTCTGGGCCCCTCACCTGTCCCAGGTGTGTTTTGGGGTGTTTTTGGGGTCCCAGGTGTATTTTTGGGGGTCCCAGGTGTGTTTTTGGGGCACCTGGGGCCCCCTCACCTGTCCCAGGTGTGTTTTGGGGTCCCTCGCCTGTCCCAGGTGTGTTTGGGGGGTATTTTTGGGGTATTTTTGGGGTCCCAGGTGAGTTTTTGGTGCACCTGGGGGCACCCTCACCTGTCCCAGGTGTGGTTTTGGGGGTATTTTGGGGTGTTTTTGGGGTCCCAGGTGTGTTTTGGGGCCCCCTCACCTGTCCCAGGTGTGTTTTGGGGCCCCCTCACCTGTCCCAGGTGTGTTTTGGGGGTGTTTTTTGGGTCCCAGGTGTGGTTTTGGGGGTCCCAGGTGTGTTTCTGGGCTGTTTTGGGGCCCCCTCACCTGTCCCAGGTGTGTTTTGGGGTATTTTTGGGGTGTTTTTGTGTTCCCAGGTGTATTTTTGGGTTCCCAGGTGTGTTTGGGGGGTCCCAGGTGAGTTTTTGGTGCACCTGGGGGCGCCCTCACCTGTCCCAGGTGTGTTTTGGGTGTATTTTTGGGGTGTTTTTGGGGTCCCAGGTGTATTTTTGGAGTCCCAGGTGTGGGTTTGGGGGTCCCAGGTGTGTTTTTGGTGCACCTGGGGGCCCCCTCACCTGTCCCAGGTGTGTTTTGGGGTCCCTCACCTGTCCCAGGTGTGTTTGGGGGGTATTTTGGGGGTGTTCTTGGGGTCCCAGGTGTATTTGGGGGGTCCCAGGTGTATTTTTGGGGTCCCAGGTGTGTTTTTGGGGCCCCCTCACCTGTCCCAGGTGTGGTTTTGGGGTATTTTTGGGTTCCCAGGTGTATTTGGGGGGTCCCAGGTGTGTTTTTGGGGCCTCCTCACCTGTCCCAGGTGTGTTTTGGGGTATTTTGGGTTCCCAGGTGTATTTTTGGAGTCCCAGGTGTGGTTTTGGGGCACCTGGGGCCTCCTCACCTGTCCCAGGTGTGTTTTGGGGGTATTTTGGGGTATTTTTGGGGTCCCAGGTGTGTTTTCGGGGGGTCCCAGGTGTATTTGGGGGGTCCCAGGTGTGTTTTTGGTGCACCTGGGAGCCCCCTCACCTGTCCCAGGTGTGTTTTTGGGGCCCCTCACCTGTCCCAGGTGTGGTTTTTGGGTATTTTTGGGGTGTTTTTGGATTCCCAGGTGTATTTTGGGGGGTCCCAGGTGTGTTTTTGGGCCCCCTCACCTGTCCCAGGTGTGCCCAGCCCCGCTCACCTGTGCTCACCTGTGCTCACCTGTGCAGATTACGATTCGCTGCGCCTGGGCGGGCTGATCGTGGCCGGGATCTTCTTCGTGCTCGGGGTGCTGCTCATCCTCAGTGAGACCCCAAAATCCCAAAAATCCCCAAATTTATCCCAAAATTGATCCCCAAATTTATCCCAAAATTTATCCCAAAATTTATCCCAAAAATTCCCCAAAATTTATCCCAAAATCCCCCAAATTGGCCCCAAATTGGCCCCAAATTGGCCCCAAAATGGCCCCAAAATCCCCAAAATTTATCCCAAAATTTATCCCAAAATCCCCCAAATTTATCCCAAAATTTATCCCAAAATTTATCCCCAAATCCCAAAATTTATCCCCAAATTTATCCCAAAATTTATTCCCAAAATCCCCAAATTTATCCCAAAATTTATCCCAAAATTTATCCCCAAATTTATCCCAAAATTGATCCCCAAATTTATCCCAAAATTCCCCAAATTTATCCCAAAATTTATCCCAAAATTTATCCCAAAATTTATCCCAAAATTTATCCCAAAATTCCCCCAAATCCCCAAAATTATCCCAAAGTTTATCCCAAAAATTCCCCAAAATTTATCCCAAAATCCCCAAATTTATCCCAAAGTTTATCCCAAAATTTATCCCAAAATTTATCCCCAAATTGATCCCAAAATTTATCCCAAATTTATCCCAAAATTTATCCCAAAATCCCAAAATTTATCCCAAAATTGATCCCAAAATTTATCCCCAAATCCCCAAAATTTATCCCAAAATCCCCAAAATTTATCCCAAAATTTATCCCAAAATTTATCCCAAATCCCCAAATTTATCCCAAAATTTATCCCAAAATTTATCCCAAAAATCCCCAAATTTATCCCAAAATTGATCCCAAAATTGATCCCAAAATTTATCCCAAAATTTATCCCCAAATCCCCCAAATTTATCCCAAAATTTATCCCAGAATTTATCCCCAAATTTATCCCAAAATTGATCCCAAAATTTATCCCAAAATTTATCCCAAAATTTATCCCAAAATTTATCCCAAAATTTATTCCCAAATTTATCCCAAAATCCCCAAATTTATCCCAAAATTTATCCCAAAATTGATCCCAAAATTTATCCCCAAATCCCCCAAATTTATCCCAAAAATCCCCCAAAATCCCCAAAATTTATCCCAAAATTTATCCCAAAATTGATCCCAAAATCCCCAAATTTATCCCAAAATTTATCCCAAAAATTCCCCAAAATTTATCCCAAAATCCCCCAAATTGGCCCCAAATTGGCCCCAAATTGGCCCCAAAATGGCCCCAAAATCCCCAAAATTTACCCCAAAATTTATCCCAAAATCCCAAAATTTATTCCAAAATTTATCCCAAAATTATCCCCAAAATTTATCCCAAATTGATCCCAAAATTTATCCCAAAATTTATCCCAAAATTTATCCCAAATCCCAAAATTTATCCCAAAATCCCCAAATCCCCAAATTTATCCCCAAATTTATCCCCAAAATTTATCCCCAAATTTATCCCAAAATTTATCCCAAAATTTATCCCAAAATTTATCCCAAAATTGATCCCAAAATTGATCCCAAAATTTATCCCAAAATTTATCCCAAATCCCAAAATTGATCCAAAATTTATCCCAAAATGTCCCAAAATTGATCCCAAAATGTCCCAAAATGATCCCAAAATGTCCCCAAAATTCCTCAAAATTGCCCCAAAATGATTCCAAATTGCCCCCAAAATTCCCCCCAAAATCCCCCCAAATTACCCCAAAGTGGCCCCCAAATGTCCCAAAATTATCCCAAAATTCCTCAAAATTGCCCCAAAATTATCCCAAAATGATCCCAAAAATCCCCAAAATGCCCCGAAAATTCCCCCAAAATCCCCCAAAATGGCCCCAAAATCCCCTCCCAGTTCCCTCCCAGTTCCCTCCCAGTCCCTCCCAGTATCCCCAGTTCCCCCCTCTGACGCTGCTCCCCTCCCCCACCCCCCAGGCCGCCACTGCCGCTGCAAATTCGACCAACAGCCCAAGTAACTGGTTTATACTGGTTTATACTGGGATGGACTGGGAGGGACTGGGATGGGACTTGGAGGGAACTGGGATGGACTGGGAGGACTGGGAGGGACTGGAGGGACTGGGAGGGGACTGGGAGGGACTGGGAAGGACTGGGAGGGACTGGGGAGGGAACTGGGAGGAACTGGGAGGGAACTGGGAGGGAACTGGGAGGGACTGGAATGAACTGGTTTATACTGGGATGGACTGGGGACAAACTGGGCGAGGGCTTGGGGGGCACTGGGGGGCGTTACTGGTTGAACTGGTCTCCAACTGGTCTGGAACTGGTTTAACTGGGGGGGTGGAACTGGTTT
This sequence comes from Phylloscopus trochilus trochilus, assembly GCA_016584745.2. NCBI lineage: Eukaryota > Metazoa > Chordata > Aves > Passeriformes > Phylloscopidae > Phylloscopus > Phylloscopus trochilus. The sequence goes on along the minus strand of WQNJ02000323.1, from coordinate 15,321 downwards.
GAACCGGTCCCCTGACTGGTTGTAACTGGGTTTTACTGGTTTTTACTGGTTCTTACTGGTCCTTGGCTGGTTCTAACTGGTTCTAACTGGTTCTAACTGGTCTCTGACTGGTTCTGACTGGTCCCTGGCCGGTTCTAACCGGTTCTGACTGGTGTGTAACTGGCTTTTACTGGTTTCTAACTGGTCCCTGACCAGTTCTAACTGGTTTTTACTGGTGTGTAACTGGTTCTAACTGGTTCTGACTGGTTTTTACTGGTTTATACTGGTCTCTAACTGGTTCTAACTGGTCCCTGACCAGTTCTAACTGGTTCTTACTGGTCCCTGGCCGTTCTGACTGGTTTTTACTGGTGTGTAACTGGTTCTGGCTGGTCCCTGACCGGTTCCTGGCCAGTTCTAACTGGTTCTAACTGGTTTTTACTGGTTCTGACTGGTTCTTACTGGTTCTAACCGGTCCCTGACCGGTTCTAACCGGTTCTAACTGGTTCTAACCGGTTCTGACCAGTTTCTAACTGGTTCTGACTGGTTCTTACTGGTCCCTGGCCAGTTCTAACCGGTTCTAACCGGTTCCTGACCAGTTCTAACTGGTTCTAACTGGTTTATACTGGTCTCTAACTGGTTCTAACTGGTTTTAACTGGTCCCTGACCGGTTCTGACTGGTTTTTACTGGTGCGTAACTGGTTCTTACTGGTTCTGACTGGTTGTAACTGGTTGTAACTGGTTCTGACTGGGTTTTTACTGGTGTGTAACTGGTTCTAACTGGTTCTGACTGGTTTTTACTGGTGTGTAACTGGTTCTAACTGGTTCTGACTGGTTTTTACTGGTTCATACTGGTCTCTGACTGGTTCTAACTGGTTCCTGACCAGTTCTAACTGGTTTATACTGGTTTATACTGGTCTCTGACTGGTTCTAACCAGTTCTGACTGGTTTATACTGGTTCTGACTGGTTCTGACTGGTTCTAACTGGTCTCTGACTGGTTCTAACTGGTTCTGACTGGTCCCTGACCAGTTCTAACCGGTTCTTACTGGTCCCTAACTGGTTCTGACTGGGTTTTACTGGTGTGTAACTGGTTCCTGACCAGTTCTGACTGGTTATACTGGTTTTTACTGGTTCATACTGGTCTCTGACTGGTCCCTGACCAGTTCTGACTGGTTTTTACTGTGTGTAACTGGTCCCTGGCCAGTTGTAACTGGTTTTTACTGGTTTATACTGGTCTCTAACTGGTTCTGACTGGTTCTGACTGGTTCTGACTGGTTTTGACTGGTTCTGACTGGTTCATACTGGTCTCTGACTGGTTGTAAACTGGTTCTAACCGGTTCTGACTGGTTTTTTACTGGTTCATACTGGTCTCTGACTGGTTCTAACTGGTTCTAACTGGTTCATACTGGTTTTTACTGGTCCCTGACTGCTTCTAACTGGTCTCTGATCGGTCGTCCTAACCGGTTCTAACTGGTTTTTACTGGTGTGTAACTGGTTCTAACTGGTTCTAACCGGTTTCTGACCAGTTCTAACTGGTTTTTACTGGTGTGTAACTGGTTCTGACTGGTTGTAACTGGTTCTAACTGGTTTATACTGGTTCATACTGGTCTCTGACTGGTTCTAACCGGTTTTTACTGGTGTGTAACTGGTCCCTGGCCAGTTCTAACTGGTTTATACTGGTTTATACTGGTCTCTGACTGGTTCTAACCGGTTCTGACTGGTGTGTAACTGGTTTTTACTGGTTTCTAACTGGTCCCTGACCAGTTCTGACTGGTTTTTACTGGTTCATACTGGTCTCTAACTGGTTCTAACTGGTCCCCTGACCAGTTCTAACTGGTTCTTGCTGGTTCTGACTGGTTCATACTGGTCTCTGACTGGTTGTAACTGGTTCTAACCGGTCCCTGACCAGTTCTAACTGGTTCTAACCGGTTCTGACTGGTTTTTACTGGTCTCTGACTGGTTCTAACCGGTTTTTACTGGTCCCTGGCCAGTTCTAACCGGTTCTAACTGGTTTATACTGGTTCATACTGGTCTCTGACCGGTCCTGACCGGTTTTTCCCGCCGCAGGACGGGGGAGCCGGACGAGGCCGAGGGGGCGCTGCGGCAGAGCATGCGGCGTGAGTGGGGGAGGGGCCAACACGGAGACCCCCAAATTCCCCAAATTTCACCCAAAATATCCCCAAAATTCCCCCAAATAATTCCCCCCCCAAATCCCGAAAAATTCCCCCAAAAATTGCCCCAAAATCCCCAATTTTTTTTCCAAATTTCCCAAAATTCCCCCAATTCCCCCCAAATTTCTTCAAAATCCCCAAATTTCCCCCAAATTTCCTCAAATCCCCAAAATTTTTCCCAAAACCCCCCATTTTTTCCAAATTCCCCCCCAAATTTCCCCCAAATTTCCCCAAAATTTCCCCCAAAATTCCCCCAGATTTCCCCAAATCCCAAAATTTCTTTCCAAATTTTCCCCCCAAATTCCCCAAAATCTCCAAATTTCCCCCAATTCCCGCAAAATTCCCCAAAATTTCCCAAATCCCCCCAGATTTCCCCCCCAAAATCCCTGAATTTCCCCCAAATTCCCCCAAAATTCCCCAAATTTCCCCCCAAAATTCCCCTAAAAATTCCCCAAAATTCCCCAAAACCCCCAAATTTTCCCCAAAATTCCCCCAAATTCCCCCAAAATTTCCCCCAAAATTCCCCAGAATCCCCAAAATTCCCCAAAATCCCCCCAAATCCCAAAAATTTCCCCAAAATTTCCCCCAAAATCCCCAATTTTTTTCCAAATTTTCCCCAAAAATTTCCTGAAATTCTCCCAAAATTTCCCCAAAATTTCCCCCAAAATCGCCCAAAATTCCCAAAATTTCCCCAAAATCCCCCAAATCACCAAAATTCCCCCAATTTCCCCCAAAATTCCCCCAAAAATTCCCAAATTTCCCCAAATTTCCCCAAATTCCCCCTCCTTGACCCCGCTCTCCCCCCCAGGTCTCTCCACCCGCATGAGATGAAATTTTGGGGACCCTGCCCGGCCGGACGGAGCCTCCCCCGCCCCAAAAATCCCCAAAATCCCCCAAATTCCCCAAATTCCCAAATCCCCAAATTCCCAAATCCCCAAAACCCCCAAAAATCCCCAAAAATCCCCCAAATCCTGAGTCCAATAAAGGGCCCAGTTTGGCTGCTGCTGCTGACTGGGGAGGGGTTTGGGGCAAATTTGGGGAAATTTTGGGGGAAATTTGGGATTTTTGGGGAGGATTTGAGGGAATTTTGGGGGAAATTTTGGGAGATTTGGGGATTTTGGGGAGGATTTGAGGGAATTTTGGGAGATTCGGGGAATTTTGAGGAGGATTTTGGGATTTTGGGGGAATTTTGGGGGAATTTTGGGGGAATTTTGGGAGATTTGGGGATTTTGGGGAGGATTTTGGGGGAATTTTGATGGAATTTGGGAAAATTTGGGAGGATTTGGGGGGGTTTCGAAGATTTTGGGGGGAATTTTGGTGAATTCTGGGGCAATTTTGGTGGAATTTGGGATATTTTGGGACATTTTTGGGGTATTTTTGGTTGTTTTGGGGCATTTTTGGGCCATTTTTGGCTGTTTTGGGTCATTTTTCGGCTGTTTTGGGGCAATTTTGGGGTATTTTTGGGCCATTTTTGTCTATTTTTGGCTGTTTTGGGGCATTTTTTTTGTATTTTGGGGGCATTTTGGGGCATTTTTGGGTTTTTTTGGGGGCATTTTTGGGCATTTTTGGCTATTTTGGGGGGCTTTTGGGGGTTTTTTTTGGGGGCATTTTGGGGCATTTTTGGGTTTTTTTGGGGCTTTTTGGGGGTTTTTTGGGCATTTTTGGTGCATTTTGGGTCATTTTGGGGCGGTTTTGGGCCATTTTTGGGCATTTTTTGGTGCATTTTGGGTGATTTTTGGGCGGTTTTAGGGCATTGTTGGGGTTTTTTTGGGCATTTTTGGGGCATTTTGGGTCATTTTTGGGTCATTTTTGTGTTTTTTTGGGGCCGTTTTTGGCCGCCGTTTTCGGGGTCTCCCCCACCCCGCCCCGCTGGGCGTGGCCTCCCCCGCCGGCCCCGCCCCTTCTGCCGCAGCGCCGCGGCCGGACCCGAACGGTTCCGAGAGAACCCGAACGGCTCCGAACCTTTCCCGAACCCGCCCGAACCCCGGGCTTGGCTGCGGGCGGGGGGGGAAGGGGGGGGGGGAACCCGAACGGAGCCGAACCGAACCCGGGGGGGGGAACCCGAACCGAACCGAACCGAGCCGAGCCGAACCCGAGCCGAACCGAGCCCGAACCGAGCCGAGCCAGCATGGCCACCCCCACTGAGCCGGCTATGGGAGGTGAGGGGGGGGAGCAGGATGGGTGCAGTGGGTGCTGGGTGGGTGCTGGGGGTGCTGGGTGGGGGATTTTGGGTCCTGGGTGGGTGCAGGATGGGTGCAGAGGGTGCTGGGTGGTCCTGGATGGGTGCTGGGTGGGTGCCAGGGGGTGCAGGATGGGTGCTGGGGGTGCTGCGGGTGGCACAGGTGGGTGCTGAGTGGGTGCAGAAGGTGCAGGATGGGTGCTGGGTGGGTGCCAGGGGGTGCAGGATGGGTGCTGGGTGGGTGCAGAGGGTCCTGGGTGGGTGCTGGGAGTGCAGGATGGGTGCTGGGGAGGGGATTTTGGGTCCTGGGTGGGTGCAGGATGGGTGCTGGGTGGGTGCTGGGGGTGCAGGATGGGTGCAGAGGGTGCTGCGGGTGGTACAGGTGGGTGCTGAGTGGGTGCAGGGGGTCCTGGGTGGTGCAGGATGGGTGCTGGGGGTCCTGGGTGGTCCTGGATGGGTGCAGAGGGTGCAGGATGGTGCTGGGGGGGGGGATTTTGGGTGCTGGGTGGGTGCTGGGTGGGTGCTGGGGGTGCTGCGGGTGGTACAGGTGGGTGCTGAGTGGGTGCAGAAGGTGCAGGATGGGTGCTGGTGGTGCTGGGTGGCTGCAGGGGGGTCCTGGGTGGGTGATGGAGGTGCTGGGTGGGTGCCAGGGGGTGCAGAGTGGGTGCAGAGGGTGCTGCGGGCGGTCCAGGTGGGTGCAGGATGGGTGCTGGGGGTCCTGGGTGGGTGCTGGGTGGGTCCTGGATGGGTCCCAGGGGTGCAGGATGGGTGCTGGGGGGGGATTTAGGGTGCCGGGTGGGTGCTGGGCGATGCACGGGCGCTGCAGAGGGTGCTGGGTGGGTGCAGGATGGGTGCAGAGGGTCCGGGGTGGTTCAGGATGGATGTTGGGTAGGTGCTGGGGGTGCTGGGTGGGTCCTGGATGGGTGCTGGGTGGGTGTGGGTGCTGGGTGGGTGCAGGGTGGGTGCTGGGGGATCCTGGGGGGGTTCAGGATGGGTGCAGAGGGTGCTGGGTGGGTGCTGGGTGGTGCCGGGGGTGCTGGGTGGGTGCTGGGTGGGTGCTGGGTGGGTGCTGGGTGGGTGCTGGGTGGGTGCCGCAGGGCTCGGGTGGTGCAGGGTGGGGCAGGATGGGTGCCGGGGTGGGGGGGGGAGAGAAAGGGGGTTAGTGGTGCAGGATGGGTGCTGTGCATGCTGGGTGGGTGCAGGATGGGTGCTGGGTGGATTTTCGGGGTGCTGGGTGGGTGCTGGGTGGATCCAGATGGGTTGCAGGATGGGTGCTGGGTGGGTGCTGAGTGGATCCAGGTGGGTGCAGGATGGGTGCCGGGGGGTTGGAGGGGTGCGGGATGGGTGCCGGGGGTGCTGAGTGGGTGCTGGGTGGATCCGGGTGGGTACAGGATGGGTGCTGAGTGGATTTTTGGGGTGCAGGATGGGTGCTGGGGGTGCTGAGTGGGTGCAGGTGCAGGGATTTGGGTGCAGGATGGGTGCCGGGTGGGTGCTGAGTGGATCCGGGTGGGTGCTGAGTGGGTGCTGAGTGGATTTTCGAGGTGCAGGATGGGTGCAGGATGGGTGCTGGGAGGTTTGAGGGGTGCAGGATGGGTGCTGAGTGGGTGCTGCGTGAATCCAGGTGGGTGCTGTGGGTGAAGGATGGGTGCAGGTGCAGGGATTTTGGGTGCTGAGTAGGTGCAGGATGGATTTTCGAGGTGCTGGGTGGATCCGGGTGGGTGCTGAGTAGGTGCAGGATGGGTGCCGGGGGGTTTGAGGGGTGCGGGATGGGTGCAGGATGGGTGCTGGGGGTGCTGAGTGGATCCGGGTGGGTGCTGAGTGGATTTTCGAGGTGCAGGATGGGTACTGGGAGGTTTGAGGGGTGCGGGATGGGTGCGGAGTGGGTGCGGAGTGGATCCAGGCGGGTGCAGGATGGGTGCAGGTGCAGGGATTTGGGTGCTGGGTGGATCCGGATGGGTGCTGGCTGGGTGCTGAGTAGGTGCAGGATGGGTGCTGTGGGTGCTGAGTGGATTTTCGGGGTGCTGAGTGGATCCTGGTGGGTTGCTGTGGGTGCTGAGTGGGTGCTGAGTGGGTGCTGTGGGTGCAGGATGGGTGCTGAGTGGATTTTTGGGGTGCAGGATGGGTGCTGGGTGGATCCGGGTGGGTGCTGGCTGGGTGCTGAGTAGGTGCAGGATGGGTGCAGGTGCAGGGATTTGGGTGCTGAGTAGGTGCAGGATGGATTTTCGAGGTGCTGGGTGGGTGCTGAGTGGATCCGGGTGGGTGCTGTGGGTGCTGAGTGGGTGCAGGATGGGTGCCGGAGGGTTTGAGGGGTGCAGGATGGGTCTGTGGGTGCTGAGTGGATCCGTATGGGTGCAGGATGGGTGCTGAGTGGATTTTTGGGGTGCTGAGTGGGTCCGGATGGGTGCTGCGGGTGCTGGGTGGGTGCCAGGGGTTCGGGATGGGTGCCGGAGGGGTGCTGAGTGGGTGCTGAGTGGGTGCTGAGTGGGTGCTGAGCAATTCCCAAACTCCTGAAACCCCAAAATCCCCAAAAATTCCCCCAAATTTTTGGGGTTTTTTTTGGGGTTTGTTTTTGTTTTTGTTTCGTTCCCAGAGGCGGCGCGGGCCCGGGAGCCCTTCAACTACGGTGAGAGGGGAAATTTGGGGGAATTTGGGGAAATTTGGGGAAATTGGGGAATTTTGGGGAAATTTTGGGGGAAAATCGCGGAAATTTTTGGGGGGTTTGGGGTGGGGAAAATTGGGGAATTTGGGGGAAAATCGGAGAAATTTGGGGATTTTTGGGGGGAAATTGGGGGATTTGGGGGGGTTCAGGGGGAATTTGGGGGAAATTTGGGGGAATTTGGGAAATTTTGGGGGGAAAATGCGGAATTTGGGGGGGGTTGGGGGAAAATCGGGGGAAATTTGGGGGTTTTGGGGGAAATTTTGGGGATTTGGGAGGATTTGGGGGAAAAATTGGGGAAAAAGTTGGGAATTTGGGGGGGAAAGGGGGGAAATTTGGGGGGAATTTGGGGATTTTTGGGGGGAAAATTGGGGAAATTTGGGGGGGGTTCAGGGGGAATTTGGGGGAAATTCGGGAGAATTTGGGGAATTTTGGGGGATTTTAGGGGAAAATGGTGAGAAATTGGGGGAATTTGGGGGAAAAATTGGGGAATTTGGGGGGAAATTGGAGAAATTTGGGGGAAATTTGGGGATTTTCGGGGGAATTTGGGAGGATTTGGGGATTTTCGGGGAAATTTGGGGAATTTGGGGAGAAAATCAGAGAAATTGGGGATTTTGGGGAAAAAATTGGGGAATCCGGGGGAATTCGGTGAATTTTGGGGTTTTGGATTAAATTTTTTGGGGTTTTGGGGGGCGGGGAGTTCATTTTTGGGATGATTTTGGGGCGATTTTGGCTTTTTTTGGGTGCTTGGGGTGAAATTTTGCCGTTTTTGGGGGCGAATTCTGGGGTTTTTTTTGGGGGGGCGCGTTTTTGGTTTTTTTTTAGGGTTTTGGGGGTCGGGGAGCTCATTTTTTGGGGGTTTCTGAGGTGATTTTGGGGGCGATTTTTGGCTTTTTTTGGGGTGTTTTTGGGCGGTTTTGGGGTTGATCTCTGCAGGATTTGGGTGATTTTTTGCCGTTTTTGGGGCGAATTTTGGGGTTTTTTTGGGGGGGATTTTTTTTTAGGGTTTTGGGGGGCGGGGAGTTCATTTTTGGGGGGTTCCCAGGGCGGTTTTTGGGTTGATTTTGGGGTTTTTTGGGGGTGCCCAGATTACGAATCGCTGCGGCTGGCGGGGCTGATCCTGAGCATCGTCATGTTCGTGCTGGGGGTGCTGATCGCCCTCAGTGAGTCACCCCCCCAAAAAACCCCAAAAAACACCCCCGGGACCCCAAAAATCACCCCTGGGACCCCAAAAATCATCCCCGGGACCCCAAAATCCCCCCCCAAAAACCCCCAGGGACCCCAAAAACCGCCCCCAAAGCCCAAAAACACCCCTGGGAACCCCTAAAAACCGACCCCAAAAATCACCCCCGGGACCCCCAAAACACCCCCGGGACCCCAAAAAATCGACCCCAAAAACTGCCCTGGGACCCCAAAAATCATCCCCGGGGCCCCAAAAAACCTTCCCTGGACCCCAAAATCCCTCCAAAAAAAACCCCAGGGACCCCCAAAAACACCCCCGGGACCCCCAAAAATCACCACCCGACCCCAAAAATCACCCCCAGGAACCCCAAAAAAATCACTCCCGGACCCTTCCCTGCACCCCCAAAAAAATCCCCGACCCAAAAACCGCACCTGGACCCCAAAAATCATCCCCCAGACCCCAAAAAACCTTCCCTGGACCCCAAAATCCCCCCCCAAACCACCCCAGGGACCCCCAAAAACACCCCCGGGACCCCAAAAACCACCCCCGGATCCCAAAAAAACACCCTCGGGACCCCAAAAATCACCCCCGGGACCCCAAAATCACCCCCCGACCCCAAAAATCATCCCCGGGACCCCCAAAAATCATCCCCGGGATCCCAAAAAATCGACTCCAAAAAACTGCCCTGGGACCCCAAAAATCATCCCCGGGGACCCCAAAAACCGCCCCCGGATCCCAAAAAACCACCCGGGACCCCAAAAAACCTTCCCTGGACCCCCAAATCCCCCCAAAAACCCCCCAGGGACCCCCAAAAATCACCCCCCGACCCCAAAACTCATCCCCAGAGCCCAAATTCCCCGAAAATTTCTCCAAAATTCACCCAAATTCCCCCCCAAATCACCCCCAGAACCCCAAATTCCCCCCAAAATCCCCAAAATTTCCCCCAAATTTTCCCAAATTCCCCCCAAATTTCCCCCAAAATCCCTCAAAATCCCCAAAATTTCTCCCAAATTCCCCCAAATCTCCCCTGGACCCCCCAAATTTTGGGGGTTCCCCTCCCCGACCCCTCCCCCCCAATTCTCTCCCCAGGTAAGAAGTTCAAGTGCAAAAAGGCCGAGCCCAGGTGAGACCCCGCCCCCCCAAAAAATTTTGGGACCCCCCCCCAAAAAAAAATCCCCCCCAAAAAATCCCAAAATCCGGGAGCTCCAGATCCCAAAAAATTTGGGGGGAAACCCCCCAAAAATCGGGAATTTCCCCCTCAAAATCCCCAAATTTGGGAGGAAACCTCCCCCCAAAAAATCCCCCAAATTTGGAAACCTCCCCAAAAATTTGGGAAAATCCCAAAAATTCCCAAATTTTTTGGGGTCCCCCCCTGACCCCTCCCCTCCCCCCCTTTTCCTGCAGCGCCCCCGAGCCGGCGAAGAGCTCCGGTGAGAGATTTGGGGGAATTTTGGGAAATTTTGGGCAAATTTGGGGGAATTTTGGGGTTCCTGGGGTGATTTGGGGGAAAATTTGGGAGGAAATTTGGGGGATTTGGGAAAAAAATCGGGGGAATTTGGGAGAATTTGAGGAAATTTGGGGAGAATTTGGGGGGGATTTTTTTGGAATTGGGGGAATTTTGGGGAATTTTGGGGGAATTTGGGCAATTTCGGGAAAAAAGCGGGGGAATTTGGGAGGGAATTTGGGGAAAAATTGGTGGAATTTTGGAGAATTTGGGGGGATTTGGGGAAATTTTGGAGATTTTTTTGGGAGGCTTTTGGGAATTCGGGGAAATTTTTTGGGAATTCGGGGCAGTTTCGCAAGAAATTGGGGAATTTGGGGAAATCTGGGGGAAATGTTGGAGAATTTGGGGGAATTTTGGGGAATTTTTGGGAGGTTTTTGAGGGAATTCGGGGGAAAATGGGGGGGATTTGGGGGAATTTCGGGAATTTTTGGGAAATTTTGGGGATTTTTTGGGATTTTTTGGGACCGCCCCCCCCCAAAAATTTCCCAAATTTTCCTTTTTTTTTGCAGCCCCCCGCAGCCTCGGCGTAGCCCCGCCCCCCTCGGAATGAAGCCCCGCCCCCTTTCGGGCTCGAGCCACGCCCACCCGGGCTAAGCCCCGCCCCCAGTGCATGAAAACCGCCCCTCCCCCCCCAAAAAAATGGCGGGGGGGAGGAAATTTGGGGGGACCCCCCTCCCCCCACACCTGCACGGAGCCAAGGACACCCCCAAAAAAAACCCAAAAAAACCCCAAAAATCACCAAAAAATCCCCAAATTTGGGGCTCCTCCCCCCCCCAAAAATTGGGGACCCCTCCCCCCACTCCACTCAAGCACTTGGGAACTTCCCGCCCCCCCAAAAAAATTTGGGGGGACCCCTCCCCCCCAAAAAAAATGCACTTTCACACCTGGGAGACCCCCAAAAAAATTTTGGGGACCCCCCCAAAAAATGCACTTTGATACCGGGGAGACCCCGCCCCCGGAAAATTTGGGGACCCCCCCCCCCAAAAAAAAAAAAATTTGGGGTTCCCCTCCCCCCCACCCCAAACCTCCCGAAATGTCGGGGTGACCCCAACCCCCACCCCCAAAAAATAAAATTTGGGATTTCCTCGCCCCCCAAAAAATATTTGGGGACACCCCTCCCCCCCCTCCCCCCCCCCAAAAAAAATGAAATAAAGGAGAGGTTTGGGTACGGCCGCTAGGGGGCGCTGTGCGTGTGGGCGTTTCCCAAAATTCCCCCCCAAAAATTCCCCAAAATTCCAACCCTGGGATCCCGAAATTCCCCGAATTTCCTCCCCAAAATTCCCCCAAATTCCAACCCTGGGATCCCCGAATTCCCTAAATTCCCCAAAATTCCTCCAAATTCCAACCCTGGGATTCCTGAATTCCCCAAAATTCCCCCAAATTTCCCCCAAATCCGAACCCGGGATCCCAAAATTCCCCAAAATTCCCCCAAATTCCAACTCGGGATCCCCAAATTCCCCAAAATTCCCCAAAATTCCCCCAAATTCCAACTCGGGATCCCAAAATTCCCCCAAAATTCCCCAAAATTCCCCCAAATCTCAACCCGGGATCCCAAAAAATTCCCCAAAATTCCCCCAAATTCCAACCCTGGAACCTCCGAATTCCCCAAATTCCCCAAAATTCCCCCAAATTCCAACCCTGGGACCCCCGAATTCCCCAAATTCCTCCAAAATTCCCCAAATTTCCCCCCAAATCCCAACCTTGGGATCCCCGAATTCACCAAAATTCCCCAAAATTCCCCCAAATCTCAACCTGGGATCCCAAAATTCCCCCAAATCTGAACCCGGGATCCCAAAATTCCCCAAAATTCCCCAAAATTCCCCAAAATTCCAACCCTGGGATCCCCGAATTCCCCAAATTCCTCCAAAATTCCCAAAATTCCCCAAAATTCCCCCAAATTCCAACCCTGGGACCCCCGAATTCCCCAAATTCCTCCAAAATTCCCCCAAATTCCTCCAAAATTCCCAAAAATTCCCCAAAATTCCCCAAAATTCCAACTCGGGATCCCCGAATTCACCAAATTCCTCCAAAATTCCCCCAAATTCCAACCCTGGAACCTCCGAATTCCCCAAATTCCCCCAAATTCCCCAAAATTCCAACCCTGGAACCCCCGAATTCCCAAAAATTCCCCAAAATTCCCCCCAAATCTCAACCCGGGATCCCAAAATTCCCCCCAATTTCCCCCAAATTCCCCCAAATTCGAACTCGGGATCCCCAAATTCACCAAAATTCCCCAAAATTCCCCCAAATCCCAACCCGGGATCCCAAAATTCCCCAAATTTCCCCCAAATTCCAACTCGGGATCCCCAAATTCCCCAAATTCCCAAAATTCCCCAAAATTCCAACCCTGGGATCCCTGAATTCCCCAAAATTCACCAAAATTGCCCCAAATTCCAACCCTGGGATCCCCGAATTCCCCAAATTCCTCAAAAATTCCCCAAATTCCCCAAATTTTCCCCAAATCCCAACCCTGGGATCCAAAAATTCCCCAAAATTCCCCCAAATCCCACCGGGAATGTCCCAAAATCCCCAACTCCCCCCGCCCCCCAACCCCGCGTTGGTCTCGTCCGCTCTGCATTGACGTCATGGGGGGCGGGGTCCTCTGCCGTCCCTTTCGCTGATTGGTTGCACGGGGTAGCGGCGGTTCTGATTGGTTGGGGTGGGACGGGAGGTGCCGATTGGTTACTGAGGGACGCGCCGGCGTCGCCGATTGGCTAGGACGGAGTGGGCGGGGGCTCGCACCCGGAAGTGGCGAGCGGAGCGCTCCCAGTGCTCCCAGTACGGCCCCAGTTCAGTCCCGAGGCTCCCAGTAAAGCCCGGGCGCCCGAACTCTCGCGAGATCTCCGCGCGCCCTCCCATTTAGGGGAGACCGGTGGTGGTGGGTGAGCGGAAGTGACGTCAGGGGCCTGGAAAAAGAGGGCGGCGGCGGCAGCGCAGGAGCCGCGGTGAGAACTGGGGGGAAACTGGGATGGACTGGGAGGGACTGGGATGAACTGGGAGGGACTGGGGGGCACTGGGATGTACTGGGATGAACTGGGAGGGACTGGGAGGGAACTGGAGGCGCTTTAAGGAGCGGGTGTGGGGGGGGGAAATGGCCGCCGCGGGGCCTGACGGGAGTTGTAGTCCTGGAAGTAACCGCGCTCCATGGGGCGCGGTGCACTGTGGGAGTTGTAGTCCCGGAAGTGGCTGCTTCGCGCCCCCTCTCGGTCATCGCAGGCTCTGCGGGGCACTGGGTGGGGAACTGGGGGTTACTGGTTTGTACTGGTTTGGGCTGGTTTGGGCTGGTTTGTACTGGTCTGTACTGGTTTGTACTGGTCTGTACTGGTCTGTACTGGTTTGTACTGGTCCCATACTGGTCTGTACTGGTCCGTACTGGTTTTGTACTGGTCTGTACTGGTCTGTACTGGTCTGTACTGGTTTGTACTGGTCCGTACTGGTCCGTACTGGTCTGTACTGGTCTGTACTGGTCTGTACTGGTTTGTACTGGTCTGTACTGGTCTGTACTGGTCCGTACTGGTCTGTACTGGTCTGTACTGGTCCGTACTGGTCTGTACTGGTCTGTACTGGTCCGTACTGGTCCGTACTGGTCCGTACTGGTCCGTACTGGTTCCCGCTGTGCCGCAGATGAACCTGGAGCGCGTCTCCAATGAGGAGAAGCTGGAGCTGTGCCGGAAATACTACCTGGGTGAGTGACCAGGTGTGTCCTGTACCTGTCCCAGGTGTGCCCAGGTGTGTCCCAGGTGTGTCTGTGCCTGTCCCAGGTGTACCCAGGTGTCTCTCACCCCTCTCCCACCTGTCCCAGGTGTGTTTCCAGGTGTGTCTGACCCCTCTCTCACCTGTCCCCAGGTGTGCCCAAGTGTGTCTGTGCTTGTCCTAGGTGTGTCTGTCCCTGTCCTAGGTGTGTCTGTGCTTGTACCAGGTGTGTCTGACATGTGTCACCTGTCCCAGGTGTGCCCAGGTGTGCCCAGGTGTGTCCCAGGTGTGTCTGACCCATCTCTCACCTGTCCCAGGTGTGTCTATCCCTGTCCCAGCTGTCCCAGGTGTGCCCAGGTGTGTCCCAGGTGTGTGTTACCTGTCCCAGGTGTGTGTTACTTATCCCAGGCGTGTCCCAGGTGTGTCCCAGGTGTGTCTGATCCCTCTCTCACCTGTCCCAGGTGTGTTTGTACCTGTCCCAGGTGTATCCCAGGTGTGTCTCACCTGTCCCAGGTGTGCCCAGGTGTGCCCAGGTGTGCCCAGGTGTGTCTGTGCCTGTCCCAGGTGTGCCCAGGTGTATCCCAGGTGTATCCCAGGTGTGTCCCAGGCCTGTCTCACCTGTCTCTCACCTGCCCCAGGTGGGTTTCCTGCTGCTGCCCTTCCTCTGGCTGGTGAACGTGCTCTGGTTCTTCCGCGAGGCTTTCCTGGCCCCGCCCTTCGGGGAGCAGCCGCGCATCAAACGCTGTGAGAGAACCTTCCGGAACCTTCCGGAGAATGCTGGGATGCTGGGAATGCTGGGAAAAAATCCCGAGGGAATTCTGGGAAAAAATCCCGAGGGAATGCTGGGAAAAATCCCAGGGGATGATGGGAAAAAATCCCGGGGAATGATGGGAAAAATCCCAGGGGAATTGTGGGAAAAATTCCAGGGAATGATGGGAAAAATCCCAGGGAATGCTGGGAAAAAAATCCCAGGGAATTTTGGGAAAAATCCCGGGGGATGACGGGAAAAATCCCAGGGAATGATGGGAAAAATCCCAGGGAATGATGGGAAAAATTCCAGGGAATGATGGGAAAAAAATCCCAGGGGAATGATGGGAAAAAATCCCGGGGAATGATGGGAAAAAAATCCCAGGGAATGATGGGGAAAAATCCCAGGGAATGATGGGAAAAAAATCCCAGGGAATTGTGGGAAAAATCCAGGGGGATTATGGGAAAAATTCCAGGGAATGATGGGAAAAATCCCAGAGAATGATGGGAAAAAATCCCAGGGAATGATGGGAAAAATCCAGGAGGATTCTGGGAAAAATCCCTGGGGAATGATGGGAATGGCTGGGAATGCTGGGAAAAAAAACCCAAAGGAATTCTGGGAAAAAAAATCCCAGGGAATGATGGGAAAAATCCCGGGGGAATTGTGGGAAAAAATCCCAGGGAATGATGGGAAAAATCCAAAGGGAATGATGGGAAAAAAATCCCAGGGGAATGATGGGAAAAAATCCCAGGGAATGATGGGAAAAATCCCAGGGAATGATGGGAAAAATCCAGGGGGATTCTGGGAAAAATCCCGGGGGAATGCTGGGAAATGGCTGGGAAAAACCCAGGGGAATGATGGGAAAAATTTCGGGGAATTCTGGGAGAAATCCCAGGGAATGATGGGAAAAAATCCCGGGGAATGATGGGAAAAATCCCAGGGAATGCTGGGAAAAAATCCCTGGGGGAATGATGGGGAAAATCCTGGGGAATGATGGGAAAAATCCCAGGGAATGATGGGAAAAATCCCAGGGAATGATGGGAAAAAATCCCAGGGAATGATGGGAAAAATCCCAGGGAATGATGGGAAAAATCCCGGGGAATGATGGGAAAAATTCCAGGAATGATGGGAAAAATCCCTGGGGAATGATGGGAAAAAAAATCCCAGGGAATGATGGGAAAAATCCCAGGGAATGATGGGAAAAAACGTG